>CAEGAF010139212.1:0-41346 GCA_903067075.1 Micropoecilia bifurca
CACGCTGGAGGGACTATGTCTCTCGGCTGGCCTGGGAACGCCTTGGGGTTCCCCCGGAGGAGCTGGAAGAAGTGGCTAGGGAGAGGGAAGTCTGGGCCTCCCTTCTGAAGCTGCTGCCCCCGCGACCCGACTCCGGATAAGCGGAAGAAAATGGATGGATGGATGGATGGATGGATGGAGTCCCTTAATTCCTGTTGCGGCATTGTGAGGTTATTTCTGTGTATCGTCTGTGCTGCTTGTTGAAAGGTGTGAGCTCAGTCATGTTGTTTGTACTGTACAACCTGAAAAACTTGACCTTTTGTGGAGTCAAAAAAAACTCAGATCTTGGTCAGAAGGTTTATTTACTTTCTTGTTTTTTTTACTACTTTGCCTCACAGTATTTGTCTCACAGACTGTCATGTCATGTCACAACCAGATATATTTGTGTTTTACTGGAATTTTACATACTAGACAAACACAATAGCACCTAAAGATGAAGTGAAAGTAAGTTACAGTAATGCATGGTTTATTTGGTATAGCTGTTTAGCTGAAAGTCAACCGAGAAAATGCATTCCTACAGAGACAGGCAGATAGTTTGAAAGTAAAGTGAAAAACAGTTGTGTTTGCAACTAAAAACATCAAGCAGGCTGTTTCTTTTACCACCTCAGGGATCCTCGGATTAAAAGAGGAAAGATACCAATCATTTCAGAACAAGATGGCTCAGTCCATCTAAAATGATAACAGTTAGAGTTTGATTTAACCTGCAAAGAATGAAACATCCTATCATTTATACAGAAAATCCTTTTTTTTTATATTACTAGAGTGGCAAAAATGCACATAATAGTTTCTATTGAAAGCTTGAGTGGCTGAGCCATTTATAAGAAAACCCCAAGATCACGAAAGAGTCACATTTCACATTCACATTCATCCTCTTGTAAGCTTTAAGTTAAATCGTACATGGTTTCTTCACACACTTGAGATCCCCAGCGATGTTCATTCTACAGTCGTCAACATTTGACCTACAGGTTCCTTCCTGTCCTGAGTGGATCAAAATAACGTGTCTGGAAAATACCTGAACTCTCTGTTGGCTTCAGATGCACTTCAGTAATAGTCGCACATTATAAATAAAATAATACTATCGAGCCACAGGGTTTTAGTCAAGTGGGAGATTGATTGCAATTGTTAGACTCAACTGTTCTAAATTGCAGACACATAATCAATCACAATGGGAGGGACTGCGGATACGTGACTGGAATAGTAAAATAACCTGTGGGACTGATTTGGTAAAAACCCAAAGCAGCTGAACACTGTAGCGTGTGAAAACCTTGTACTAGTTACTCAATATGCAATGGCTAAAGCAACCAGTAAAGGATGAGAACTCTAACAAACGTCTTTGTCTAAAATCTCCATTATTGAAAGCTGCTTCTCACATTTATTTATAATTTGGGCGTAAAATCATAATCTTAGTTGGGACATCAAATGGCTTTAAAAGACATTAAGAATTATAATTCTGTCCCACTGGGGCACAGGCATCTTAAGGTCTTAGAAGTCCTCTATTAAATGTCCTCTGACCATCAATGGCCGATGTAGCAAAGAACAAAGTGATAGTTTATAGAGTCCAACTCTGCAATTTGAACTTCTAAAAGGAAAGTGCAGCTGAAAGCAATTTAAAACAACCCTCTGCTGAATAGGCACCAGCAGTCTTCAAGGGTAAAGTCATGTAGAAAAACCAGCCCAAATCTAAAAAACAACTTTCAAAAAGTAATTTAAAATAAAAGATTATATCAAAAATCATGTTTGTGACTGCAACTATTTTAAAGACAGCATGAGGTACTTGGGAAGTGGAATTGATTTAAGGGTTTTACTGATGCGCTGAATCATAGGCAGCTTTCTTATTTCTGCCCTGCAACAAATTTACATTTGAAGATCCAAAAAGTCACATTAAATATTAATTTCAATTGTATTTCTAGAAAGGCTTTTATATCCTTGGAAATGCATAGTTTTTTATTTGATTTCTGGGAAGAAATCAAATAAAAAAATGTGAGGATTCTTTTAAAAGAATCTTGATCCTGCAGCTTTATCGAAGGTTAAACTGTGAACAAAGCCACAAGAGCTTATTTCTGTTTTTTGAAGAGTATTAGGGAAGATTTGCTACTCAAAGAATTAGGTTGGGTATTAATCATAAAAAAACCCCACCAATATAAATAAAAAATATCGCAAACATTTAAATAATTGTCACTTTTTTAATATTTTTTTTAAAAGAAGCAAATAAATTCCTTGTATCTCTACTTTTTCCGCTGTTGCATATCATTGAAGTGCTGTATTGAGCGATACAAACACTTACAGAATAAAGTCATAGATTTAGTGACTGCATGACGCCACCAGCCGATTATTCAAATTTGTCCACTTGAATGATTAATGGGAAAGATCCATGTGAGAACATTAAAGTGTTTGTCCTTGAAAAAGCCTCGTGATTTTCAATAAGCTTCTGATCTGCTTGAAGACAGACTTTGGAGATATGCTGAATGTGTCTTTTGAAGCCGGATTCCAGTCTTCTCATACTGATTAAAACTGATTAACACCAAAGAAGATGTTGACTTCAAATATTAGCTTTATAACGGGTAGAAGACATAAAACCATTAAAAACAATAACATGTTCAGATTCAAGCTCTTCATTATTAACTTTTAAAAAACAATCAAACAGATAGTAGGATGGACATTTTATTAGAAATATTTCACATTATTCAGAATAGAAAACATGGGTTTAATAGTTATATTTGTGTGAGTTCCAGCACATATTGGAGTAGATGGATACAAGAGGGCAGATAAAATGGCAAAGAAGGCAGTTCAGATTCCTATTAGCTTTAAAGTTAAAACAAGTAAATCTGAAGGAAAGAGTATTGTTAAAGAGAAACTGATGAAAGTATGGAAAAAAAGGTGGGATGAAGATGAAACAGGAAGATGGTTTTATAAAATTCAGAAGATTGTAGGAGAAAGAAGAAATAAAAAAGGAGGAAAGAGTGATAACAAGGTTAAGATTTGGACATACAGGACTTAATTATACACTTTTTAAAATACAAAAACATACAACTGGTAAATGTGATTACTGTGATAAATATGATAAATTATGATAAATACGTTCTATTAGAATGCCATAAATATGAAATAGAGAGAAGATATATGAAGAGAGAGTTTGAAAGTATTAAGGAGAAGGTTAATTAATTAGATATATTGAGGAAGAATTTTAGGAGCAAACATATGCAAATAATTATTCAATTTCTAAAGAAAACTAAATTATTTCATAGAATTTAATTATACTAAGTATGTTTGTGAATGAAGGAATGAAATACAAAGTTGTGCACAAGTATGTATGTGTTTTTACATGTGAAAGTGTGAGTGTATGATTAGATAGAATTTAAGGTAGAATATATGTATGTATAGATCAGGATAAATATTTAATCCATCACGAACCACACTCCATGTTTGTTGCCAACCGCCATAAAACCGACAATAATAATAATAATAACAACAACAACAACAACAACAACAATAATAATAATAATAATAATAATAATAATAATAATAATAATAATAATAATAATAATAATAATAATAATAATAATAATGAGAAGAAGACGTTGACTTCATCTTTATTTTCATGTAACCTTTTCCCTTAATGGATTTGGACACTTCACTAAAATTTGGCACAAAAATAAGGAAAATTGAGTGGGTTGATTTTTCTTTTCTTTGTGTAACCATGTTTTGTGGCAGTAAGTCTTATACTACAGGAAAGGTTGTTTTTTTGTGTGTATAATTTCTTTAGGCTCTAACAATTAAAAACTTACCAAATACCTTATTGTTCTACTGACTTTTGTTTTTATATTATGATACTACGAATGGTTACGGCCGGTGCTTAATTTGTGCCCCTATTTGTGGACGCAGATCTGACATCCATTATGACACATACGACTTATCAAGAGAAAAGTGCAACTTTAATAAGAATCAAGAAGACATTTCCTTTACACTGTCACAACAGAGGGACTGTAGGCAGTATTTCATAGATTTGAGGTCAAGCTTTCAGGACAATGTGGACAAATTGTCTGCCTAGACAATCTGAATCTAACTGCACACAGTTTCTGGTCTAATGGGGTAAGAGTCTGTATCTCATCAATTTGAACCTGAGTTTAGTCCATGTTCACCCCAACAGAGCAGGGTTTATCAGCCGCTTTCACATCATAGTTCCACAATAAAGACGTGCCCTAATGAAGACCATTTTGTGCTTTCACATCATGCAAAGCAAAAATCCCTGGACCATGTTAGCTTTTCATTCAGACTGCTGAGCAACAAATGAAAAGCACACTGTCGGCCCAGTGTTCACCAGCTGAGGACTTTGTCACGACTGAGCTCCCTATGAAACTGTCCAAATGCATTCAGTGCATTGATTACAAGCAAGTGTGTATTTGGCAGCTTTGATGGCATCAGTGCATCATCCTTCCAGCAGGGCAATGACAAGGAACATACAGCCAGAGCTGCAGTGTTCAGATCAAGGGATGTTTGTGTTGAAATGCCCTGGTTAAAATCCAGACCAAAAGCCTTTTGAGGAATTTGTAGAAAGATTTTAAAAAGTGTGTCGACCAATTAGTCCCTTCTAATCTGACTGAGTTATTTGAGTTATTTTGCAAAGAACAAAAGGCAAACATTTCAACCTCCAGCTGGGCAAAGCTGTTAAGATGTTAAAGACGATAAAAACCACATATGCATTTCTTTGTGCTCATCCACACAAAGATGCATTAAAATGCACCAAAATTTGTAACAGAGTGTCAACAAGTTCAAGGGGGATGAATCCTGTTGAACAGAGTTGTGCTAAAAAAATAAATCACATGTATATGGAGTGTGGCGGCACTTTCTCTAAAAATAGTGCAACGTTCTCCAGGAATCAGAACCTCAGAACCATCCTTCATGTTTCTATTTCATCATATTGTTTTTCTGCCTGGTCTTGTCTCATTGCCAGAAAACTGAAGGACTAATTATTTAGCACCAAATGTCAACATGTTCGAGAGGCGGCCTTTACGATGCATCTAACAAGCTGAATGATCTGGAACACTTTAAAGGACAAATCTGTCAGCAGTGCAAAGAAACAAAAAAAAACAGGCTGTCGCTGTCATCACATCGGATTCACTGTCTTTTATTTTTTTGTCTTTTCAAGATATAACTTTGTTGACCTGGAACAGTAAAATGCCTTTTGTGCTCAGCTTCATGCATGGTAGGTTGTGACAGTTTTCTTCGAATACCAAAATACAAATCACCTCTGAGTGTTTATTTACTCTACATGAAAGACTAAAATGCTGCCACAGAATACTCTCAGTGTTTGAATTTGAAGTCAGTATTTATCTTTCAGGGTCACACATTTTCCCACACTGAGTGCTTCTGAATAAAGCTATAAAAAATATAAATAAAAAGAAGTCAAAATAGTTCAAAGGGTGATGTTTGATTTTTGTTTCCCACCACAAATATTTTGTTTCTTTGATCAAATCTGGGAGATATTTTCCATATCTCTTAAAGTAATCAAACTCAACAAACTTAAATAAGACTTTAACACAAACAAAGCGAAACAAAAACTCAAAAATAAGTGAAAATTTCCTTTGTTTCCAAGTTCAGCACCTTCAGGCGCTGAACTTGGTGAACAAAAAGTGCTTCTTTTGTTTTTGCCATTCTTAATGTTCCAAATCATCAAATGCATTTCAATGTCAATCTTCAAAAAGATAACTCGAGTAAACAAAAATTTAGCTTTTAAATTATGACTTGATTTGTAGATAAAAACGGTATGGAAAGAAACTTTTCTCTCTCAAACCTAAGAAGTGCTCATGCCTCCCTTGTTTGTCTGTTTTGATTAGCCGTTCGGTGATGGTCTCACAGGTGTGCTTCAGTTTTGTCCCTCAGCCTAACTTAAGAGCATTTTCACTCAAGATTTTCTGGTAGAGAGCAAAAATTCATGGTTTCATGAATTATGAGAAGTCATCTAGACGTTGAAGCTGCAAAGCCTGTCCAGACAATCACACTCCCACCACTACATTAGATGTTGGCATGAGGTCGTTTTTAATTCTGACCTCAACTGAGGTAAATCAGAGGCTTATGGGAGCTTTAATTACTGTTCTGTGTTTTCCATCCATCCATCCATTTTCTAACACCCCGGTCCCTCAGCGGGGTCGGGGGTTGCTGGTGCCCGTCTCCAGCTAACGTTCCAGTTGAGAGGCGGGTCACCCTGGACATGTCGTCAGTCTGTCACAGGGCAACACAGAGACACACAGGACACACAACCAGGCACACAGACACACTCACACCTAGGGGCAATTTGGAGAGACCAATTAACCTGTCAGTCGTGTTTTTGGACTGTGGGAGGAAACCGTAGTACCCAGAGAAAACCCACACATGCACAGGGAGAACATGCAAACTATGTTCTGTGTTTTCTCTATTTTTCATTAATGTCCCTCACATCTTCACTCTGGCCATTTTAACCCAGTGAAATAAATATCTACAGAATAGGAGATTGTAAGCTTATTTTATTTTATATAGTTAGAAATATTCTACTGAGATGATTTCAATATTCTACAGATGCAAATAGTTTATACAAATTCAACAGTTAAGAAATGGTACTTTTAAAGGAGGAGGGCTTCCATAGCTAAATTTACTTCTGTGTTTGTGTCTTCACTGTAAGTGTGTGTGTGCGTGCATGTGTGTGTTGCTTGTTTGTTGACATCTTCCCTGTCAGTGAAGGGACAACCTTATCAGGCATCCTTTGCAGGAGTTTGTTCTGAATCGTTTTCAATCTCAATCAAAAGAGTTAATCTCTTCTAAAGATGGTGTGAGTTAAATATGTTTAATACTCAGAATGAGAAGTTCATCAAATGCAAATTTGGTTGTAAAATTGGTTTTCCTGATTATTGGTTCATGGATATTCATCTTTCATTGTCTAGGACAACATAAGAGATTGTTTTCTTCTTCATGTCTCCATCACAAAGGACATAAACACACACATTGTAGATTCCATTACAAGAAATTGCCGGTAAAAGAAAAATAACACTTGTGGGGATGTGTTTCTTTTTCTACTTACATAAAAGCTTTTTAAATAAAGACTATTTTATGTGGAAACAAAACATTTTCCAGAGACAGTTTGGACATTGTGTGTATTTTTGTGAACAGAAAATACAGATGTGGCTCAACCGCTCTATACAAAAGATTTATTGCTGTCTTTGTGAGGACCTTGTTGTGCATTTCTACAATCATTTGCCTCAATATAAACAAAACTTCTACTCTGAAACCTGGATTTCCACTGTAAAACCACTTTGATCATTCATACATTCCAACACTGTTAAACCAGTTGCATCTTTATCTGGTTTATCTATGTCTATGTCTTTACTCCATTGAATAAAGTCAGTTGAGTAATTTTTTTATATATTACTCAGCAGAATATCTTACTTATAGCACCTTTTTCTTGAATTAGTCTAATTTAAATTCAAACATTTAAATGGATTTAAATGACTGCATGGCAAGATAAGTGAGGCTTTTTCAAATTCCAAGATCTAAAACATTAACAGTTTTATTTAACATAATGACTGTGTGTTGTGATTTTCTCCTTTTCTCCCCCCCTTTGTTTTTCAGCAGCTCTCCTCCTTGGGCAGATCCTCCGTGGTGAGAAGCACCTGCAGTTAATCTTCTTATGAGTGGCGAGTTAAAAAGGATCACGATTCTCATTGCCGTAGTAACACTGAACTGTGACTGGATGAAGAGGTTAGCAACAAGTATTGATGCGCTGATTAACGTGTTCACAGTGTATGAAGCAGTTGAGGGCTTCAGATGCCACTTAAATGCGTCAATCGTTAGCATGTGACCAAGGCGTGATCACACCTTGACCTGGCGGCCAAAGTCAAGATGCAAAGTTCATCTTTAATAAGCTGATATGGTTACGGTTGTCTCTCATTCAGAAAGTTGTTATCAGTCACCAATAATTCTTTTGCAGCTGTATTTTTATCCCCTTGGTGTTTACCACACTAAACATGGAGCACAGGAAGCAAAGGAGATAGTTGTCCCAGGAGTTTATAAGAAGACAAGCACATTCACAAAAGCAAAAATGAAGAATAGCAAGAAAAGAGAGAGAAATGTGTTGAGTAGGGGCAGAAAGCTTGGTCCCCGATGCAGGTCATCGATCTTCCAATAGGATAATGAAAAACAAGAATAGCAAAGAGCAAAACATCTGTAGGAACGAGCTGAAACATCTGGAGAGGGCACCCTTAAAACCTGAGACAGGTTGACCAGTGGGGCTAAATGCCTGAAGTCTCATTGATAGTTCTGTTGAACCACCATTAAAAAACAATGTCTGATTTTCATTTAATACATTTTAGGATATTTTTATTAGTTTTGTCTATGTGAAGCTATTTCAGTGACCATTGTGGGCTTTACCTTCATTAGCAGAAGAGGTACCAGCAATTTTATCCACATGTGTATGACTTATGGGTTAATGCTAAAAGGCTTCCCAAGCAGAGAACTCAAGTGTGACCTGACAGAAAAAGAGGCATTAAAAAAAAAGAAAAAAAACCTTTAAAAGTCAGACCAATTGGAAGTCTCATATTGAAGTTGTGCCACAAATTCTCCCCACGTTACTGGATAATCACAGTGTTAGTGCAGAACTCAGGCTTTAAAAGTGACACATTGAAAATTAAATTATAATACACAGAAACATGAAATTCTTCAAATAGGTGTTTGTTTTTTTCCCACGTTCTGTTGAGTGCATACTCAGTTGAAACTGACAGTTTCCTGTGACTAAAATATTACTGAAAAGCTTTCAAACTCTGGAACTGGGACAGACAGTCCAAAGATGACACGTTTTATTCTTTCACGAGAACAAAGTAATGTTTCTGTCAAGCTTGGTGTGTTGAGAGGAATAGTTAAGTGTTTTTCTGTCAGGTGCTTTCAAATGAAAAGTAAACTAACTTTAATAATCTTTTAAAATTGATGTTTCACTTTAATTTTATTATTTTTTCCCCTTGTATTAGCCACATAAATCTTTAAGCCGCAGCGATAAAAGTGTTTGAAAAAAGCAGCAGAAAACATCCTACAAATTAGCTCAAGCCAGAAAACAGCCAATTGCTTTGTTCTTTAGGTATCAAAACAAACAGATAAATACATATGTACATCACACATAAGATTGTATCCTATGTATCGTTTTCCTTCAACGTTACAAATATGGGCTGTTTTATGTTGCACTATTACAAAAAAAAATCACTGAAAGTCGTGTCATGGCAAAATGTGAACATGTTGCAGGGAAAGATGCTGTAATGTAAGCAGGAGGCAAACGTATCCATTCACAAGCACTAAAGTAAAAACCGCAGTGGTGCATCAGGGACAAGAAGCAGAACTTGACAGAAAAAAATTGATGCTTGATAGAGATTAGAGAAAATTTGATAGAAATTACAGTATCAAATGTTGAACAAAAGGTTCACTCTTGTCATACATGCGAACAATTTGTTCTTAGAACTAGAAATGAGCTCCTGACATATCTAAAGAACTTCACTGGCTCAAGTCTGAGTCCTAGATCTTTGAAATAAAGGCTGAGTGGCTCCTACTCATGGAAAACTATTTCTCAAAACTGCCTCAGGCACTTAACTTAAAGAGTAAGTGTTCATTACATGCTTTCTGTATGGAAATGACAGCAATGTTTACAAGCAATTCCAAGACAGAGTAAGGAATTGTGAAGGTGAAAAACATAATAAGCAAGAAAAAAAATCTTTTCATTCAAACCCAGGCTATGACTGCCTCAAAGTACAAAATGTGAATTGGGCAAAAACTGTCAGATTATCCTCATTATGCACATCTTACTCTGAAGAGACCCAGCTCATTCTCCCAGCACAGTTTCTGACATGAAGGGTCCTCAGCAGGATGCTGCCATGCTCCCACATCGCCCTCTTTCCTGCAGAAACAAAATACATAATCTGCAGCACCACAAAAGCTTAAAAAAATTAAATAAAAAAAATACAAAACCTAAAAGAAAAGTAACCCTATTTACCGGGTTTGTATGAATAGTGACATCATCAAGAGAGAACTTCAGAAGTAACAGACATTGAGAGATGAACCACCAGCAGGGCCTGACTGACAGACGGGCCGCGACGTGAGACAGATACTAGAATAGAGTCTGTTCGACTTGAACTACAAAACGATGTGAGGAATGTCCAAGCATCTGAAAGCTATTTAGTCAGCCGGTTCTTGGCATCAACGACTTTGAAGAAAATGTGTTAATAATTCCATAGTGACAGTTCTTTAACAAGTCATTTACTTTTTCTTTTTCTTTCTTTTTTTTTTTTTTTTTTTACAAATGCTTGCTTTTCCAAATGACAGTTATTCTGTAACGGCTTAAGCAGAACGAAATGTCTAAAGGTTGGAATAAAATAGGAACAAATGGGTAAAAAATTGGCTTAGGGGCAAATTGACCCAAAGCATTTTGTTCTTCATTAAAATAAGTAGACGGCATAATAACCAACTATTACAACAAGGCATGACAATCGTTTATAGACAAAGTGGTGGTGAAGCATTATTAGCTCATTTCCTTCTGAAGTTGCTTGAAATGTACCTTATCTTTAGAATATGCCTCCCATTCAGTGGTAATGCAGAATTATGTAATACTTATCATGCAAAATAGAAACATAGATAATGCAGCAGCTGAGAGAAGTAACATGTCTTCTACCGAAGCCCAAAGAGCTGGATGTGTCTTCAAACTAAACGTTCCACACCTTCATTCAGCTCTTCCAGATTTTGAGATTTAGATCTTATAAAATATTTTTCTCTGCATATTCAGCTTGGTTTTCTGCTGATTCTCACCGTGAACAGAAACTAACTCCAAACACATTCAGTCCTCATAGTTTTCAAACTAAACGGGGTTCAATCATTGCATTAACTAGAGCATTAACTTCAAAGGGAAATATCCTCTATACCAGATTCCACCTCAAATCAGTTATTATTAAAAAGCCACCCACAGTCAGAAAATTTGAGAATTATGTAAATGTAAGCATTTGTCAGCTTAGCCTTCACAAATTCAATAAAAATAAATGTACTATTTTAAAAAAAGGACATTTACAAAACACAAGATGTTCAAAGTATTTTTTCCCACGAGCCCTACAACCTTGTGCCCCATGCTGTTACGGCGCTTTATCGCTGACATAAAAGGATTGATGACTAAACCATAAAATAGAAATGACATTTCCTACTGGTTTTACAGATTTCCAGCAAAAGGCAGAACATGAGCTCAGAAACAAGCCTCTGGCTTTTCTGTATTGCAGAATTAGGCGTGTAGGTTGGGTGATGCAAACACCAACTTAACAAGAGCCTTTAATTGAACATTTAATGCCTTCTCTGTAAATTGCCTATATGTAATGTGCTCTATTTAAAAACAAAAGCTCATTTGGTACTAACCACCTATCTCAATAAAAATGTAAAGACTCACTTAACGTTTTTGCTTGTGCTAGTACATTTCACCTTTTACTTTTCTGAATGGCAATTGTCTTCTGAAGAGCATCTAGATCAGCAAGAGTAACCAAGAAAGAAAAACAGGAAAGACAGACATCTATAAGCTACTTTTATCTTGTCTCCATAGAGATTTAACATTATTTTCTCCTCATCATATATTTCTCTCACTTGTCAGCTTTTGAATTTATGTCTTCAGAAAATATGTTTGGCTTGAAAATGAAAATGAAAATCTAAGGTCAGAGTAAAATTGTCTGAATACAGATATTATTGCTAAAATGTCTAATAAAAATCACCAAAACTGGGTTGTACTGTGGTGGTGCAGGGGTTAAGCATAACCCACATATGGAGGCCCTAGTCCTCAACGTGGCTGTGGCAGGTTTGATTCCCGGCCTTGGTGACCTTCGCTGCATGTCTTCCCCTTCTCTCATTACCATTACAATTAACTATCAAATAAAGGCCACTAGAACCAAAAAAAATCACCAAAACTGAAAAATTTCTTCAAATGTGTTGAAGTCAATCATTCAGCTTGGCTGTATTTTAACAACAAATACCTTCACATAAAGCTGTCATCAGCAGGTGCCACTCTGTCTAGATATATTGTTGCTGAGGTTTATAGAGTGTCTTACAAAATACTTATGCATGTTGAACATTTTGTTGAGATACAATTTCAGTCTGTCACTTTGTAGAGCCGCCTTTTGCTGTAATTATCCCTACAAGACATGTGGAGTATATCTCCACTGGCTTTGCACATTTATAAAGTGAAATAATTCTCCAGTCTTCTGAGAAAATTGCTCAAGTTTAGTCACAATGCATGAGAGTGTAAGCAAGTAAAGTTGTTGGTAAAATGTTTTTGGAAACAACTTTTCTTTTTGAGTCTCTGTTGCACAGTATGTGGAGCAGATTGTAAAATAAATTCCTAATCAAATACAGTGAACTTTGAATAGAATGAAAACCTTGTTCATCCCAAAGGAGTTATGTCCTAGTTCAAACCAGCTCGACATAATAAAACATAATTTCAACGGTCACACTGATAATCATCAATAGTGCTTTAAAGCTGAGGGAATACAGAGAAGACCTTATAAAAGTTCAAAGACATAGAAATTACACACTGATGAAAAAATGTGTTACTATGAATTAATCAATAATTATCTACTCTGGTGATGTAAGTACATGTTTAGTATTGCACATTGCACAGGAGGATGCATTGATGCAGTTAAACATGTAAAGCCAGATCAGCACCATGCAGGAGTTAGACAGACTTGTCGCCATCGGGACAAACCAGTCGTCTGCAGCGTGAAGATAGAAGTCGACTGCTGCGACCTTCTGAACACTCCAGGAGGCTCTGGGGAGGGTTTGCTATTACTCAAAATGGCCTTCAATTTCTTCAGTACCTCTCTGTCAGATCTTACATTCTCCAGCAACCTGCCCAGCACTGAGCTCTCACCTTTAACAAGCTTTTCCATCCATTTGCAGTTCTTGTCTGTGAGCCGCCACCCAAACACACATGAAAAGGTGCTCGAGTTGGTGTGACCGGTGGATTTCTGCGTTGTGTGTGTTGTGTGACATCAAGTCTGGGTTTGGAAGCTGTCTCCGTTTATTTAATCTGTCAATCGGGAGATATTAGCATTAGCACCTAGCATGTGCTCCAGTTCTCCAACCCAATCTATACAAAATAATAGTTAGTATGCATCAAATGATGACATAAAGGTGTAACAGCAACTCAAACAAAAATTTCCAAGCACTTATCATTAATATAGAAGGACAAATAATCATTTGAACAATATAAATGAAAGGATTACAATAGATTATAAAACTTGCCTCTCCCCAGTGGAACGAAAAACAAAAGGGAAGAGGAAATTAATAACTTAATATTTATAGTAGTCCTGGAGGACCCTGAACAAAAGAAGAAGAAAATAAGGTGGAGTTGGAGGACCAAACCCCTTATAGTAAACAGAGGAACACAGCAACAGTCAAGTAGAAGCAGACAAATGAAAGAACACATTTTGTGGAAATATACAACTATTAATGTAGACCCTGTTACATTAGCACTATGTGGAAGAACATAGTCAAGAACTGTATGCAAACATACAAGGACCTCAATGTCCATAGAAAAAAACCACCGTCCATGTTCAGAGAACTGTGGAGGCTGAAAACAGGTTCCATGTTCATGTCTTAGTAAAGCTGAGACCTTCGTGCTGTGAGTGACCTACACTTTCCACATATGCAAGCTGCCACATGTGGATAAAAACCATGACTGGGAGATTCAGTGTATACAAGTAGTGGACTTCATATGGGAAGCAGTAGGTGTGCAGCCTGCACCCCTGTAAACAGCAACCGTCTGACCGTCTTCTAACTTCTGACTCATGTGATCTTTAAATTGTGGGCTTGCCTAACTCATAAATATACTCAGATTACTTAATAAATGTACTACTTACTTACTCATCAAAGTCGATCTCATAGTCTTCACTTACGCATCTGGACAACCCCAAAAATATTCATCAGAACAGTCCAGACTGTCATCTAGGATTATGCCCAGATATTTGTAGATGTGTCACCATCTCAATGTAATTTGTGGTTGTTGTGTGACAAAATTCCAACAACCATGAATATTTTTTCAAACCACTTCAGCTCTGTATTATGCCACCCACGTAACAGCGTGTATCTTGTTTCTTGGCCAGACTTTGACATATATACATTTGGCAACAGCTGTGGGGTTTCATAGCTTTGTTTTCTTTTTTATATATTTATAGATCCTCTGGGCTCAGAGCATCTGTGCACGCTGAAGGTAGACAACTTTCTTGTAAGGGATTACATCTGCTTTGCAGCTGGTGTGTTGACAAATCGACGTTTTTGCTGCAGCATCACTGAAAGACCAATGCTCGGCATCTCAATACCGAGGCTTTTGGACAACCATATTATCCATCCCTCCATCCATTATCTGTACGCCCTTGTCCCTAATGGGGTCGGGAGGGTTGCTGGTGCCGATCTCCAGCTAACATGCCAGGCAAGAGGCGGGGGTCACCCTGGACAGGTCACCAGTCTGTCGCAGGGTAATTACCATATTGTACTGCTATTAAATATGTGAGTCTAAAGGACCTGTTCTTGAATTAAAGTACTTTATTCCGGTGTGTTTATGAAATAATCTTCCAGAATGTTCAATGCATCAGTATGTACAACCACTTCTCTTCTGTCTGTCGGTGCTGACTCAGGGATTCGACTGCGGTTGGTCATGCCTCAGATCATGGAGCAAAGGGTTTTATCACAATCAGCATTCACTGAAGTGTTGCTTTGCCAGTGTGCAGCAGAAACTCACTGATTGCTTTGGTTTATATCGTTTTTCTAATCTGCCTTTACACTTTTTACAGTGACCTTGTGTCTCAGCCCACTTCTTTATTTATTTTTTGCTAAATTTCATCTCATCCTCTTCTGCCCTACGCCTCACATGCTGCTCAGTCTCATCCTATTCTCAGGAGCAGCACTGATAATGATGTTACTAGTAATTGTGTGGGTTCCTCCAAAGTCCTCAAATGGTTTACACTCACACTTTAGCTAAAAGACCTCACTTAGTGACTTGATCTCAAAGAATAAGCTTTTAAAACTGTGTCCTCTTCATGGGATGCTGAGCACACAGCAGCTATTATCTTTCTTCTGACTTTAACTGCCACTAGAAAGCTTTTAAACAATCAGAATGATTTTTGTTATTTCCAGGAAGAGTCATTTGAACGTCATGTGTCAAGGAAGCAGATTGATGTTGCAGCTTTACTCAAATTCCTGGAATCCAAGCACATGTATTTGTTTTATTCTTTACTTTTAGCGACTGCCAGGCTGCTTTCCTGTAGTTTGTATTTAATCACTTTTGCAATTAAATGAACCTGCAGCAACTTTCAGTCTGTCCATTCTCATCAGTGGCATTTTCCTGCGACAAGGTTTAATGAGGCATGCTGGGAAAATAGTAATGTTTTTACACTGAACTCCACTTTTGTTTGCTGGATGCTTTTTTATGCAACAACATTCACATTTTTTAGCATCCAAAACTGCCTAAACCATTCGCCCCTTTTTCTGTTTTAGGAAGAGACAGAAAAGTACAGCTTAAGAGTTACCTAGAACCAGCTCTGTTCTAGGTAACTGTTATAAACCAGTAACAAGGGTTTAAATCAATCTATCCACAAACAGAAAACCAGCGCAGTGATGTCAGTCCATCAGTCCAGAGCCCTTTCATCACACCATTAAAGTAATAGGCTGCTGAATATAACAGCATGTACTCATTTCATCGCGTCTTCTGTCAAAAGGATGGCTAAAAATTGGTGTCTTTGAAACACTGTGTTTTTACAGGAGGCTCTGAAGGTGGGCAGGATTATTTTTAGAATTACATTCTGAAGGAAATAACGTACTAATCATTAAACTGATTAAATATCAAAATAAAGAGGAATTTCTTTCAGAGAGATCTGTCCTTCTGCAAATTTAGAAAGAGATAAATGAGAACTGTATGCTACAAAAATATTTGTCTTTTTCCCTATGACAATATTGTCAATTCAAATTGAAATCATTGTTTAAATTTGAAACAATTTACTAAAAGAATCAGAAGCATTTTTACTAGGAATTTCACTCATTTTACCGATTAATTGAATGAAGTAACAAAATAAAACATGATAAAATCCAAACAGAAGATTTAAAAATAAAAACTGACAATGAATGTTTTGGATGATGACCTTTGATTTGAAAATATTTTTTGAATAGATTTTTCTTTTCATTTCAGAAAGATATTTCACCAAGAGGAAACGACACATAATAAAAAGTAGAACTTGCATATTTTCTAAGTGTAATACCTTACTACCAAACACACATACTGTAATATATGAGATACACCACTTGTTTGGTGACTTTGAGTATGAAAAGGAGAAAGAGGAATAACATACCATGAAGGCTTAAATCAAAACTACATGGGTTTTAAACACTGAAAACAAGATGTGTAAATACTGTACCCCTCTGTTTTTTATGAGCTTTTAATATTTACATTTACAAAAGTGCTAATAATGTGGCCCTATTTGATTTTCCCATGTTATTATCAGGTTATTATCAAATACATTCCCATCAACTGCTTTATTAAACGCAGCTGTTCAATTGGTTGTTAAAGCAAACATGATTCCAGCCAATTACCTGCCAGCAGCTTCAGGCATTTGCCTGTGTTACTGTCAACAGACAGAGAAGTAAAGGCAAACTAGTTTGGTTGGTGGGTTACAGCAGCAGAAGACCAAAGCGAATGCTGCTGCTGTTGTCAGCTAAGAACAGGAAGCTACAGTTCAGCTTCGCCAATATTATGCAATAACATGTTGGAAAGGATTTTATGAGTAATTTTTAACCTGTCCTGTAATGTATTATCACTTCAGGCTGGTTACTGCACTGCAGTCCAATGATCTCCACCAGATCTCAGTCCAGTAACCAACAGAGTTTTACTTTGAGATTTTAATGGCTGTGCAGACAAAAAAGTTAAAAGAAGACGCCGTGTTGCAAAAATGGACCAAAATCCCAGAGGGAAGTAGCATGTTGTTGAATTGATGCCACAAGGAATTAGAGCTGTGGGTTCATTGAGGTGCATCTAATGTCACAGTGGGAGGTGAATAAATTGAATATTTTAAAAGAGAAGCTTGAGAAGAGGCAGCAGGGTAGATCTGAGTGGGTGCAGTCAGAATTGATTTTCATTTAAGGAAATGCAACAACTGGGGGTTTCTTATGGGACTTTGCTGCTGAGCATTGAGAGGCCAATTTGTCAGTTCTGTGAGCTGCACAAATTGATTTTAATTACCTTCCAGCATATTGGCGCATTACACTAGTGGGAGATGATTATAGATCAGCCTCCCAGTGGACTGTAAAAATCACATGTTTGTGTGTACTTGTGTGTGTTGCTTTGATGGCATGTGGAAGCTCTTCATTAGCTAAATTGCTGTGTAATATTTTGAGTACTGAACTCTCTCTGCCCCTGCTCTTTCCTGTTTCTGTTTGTCTGGTTTTATCCAGATAGATAGTTGCATTTGGATCCTGCTGCTGGGGTTTTTAAAATTAGCTCAAGACTTGCAAAGAACTAGACACAGAACAATGAGGGTTTTATGACTTCCTTTGCAAAGGGAGAGATCCACAACCTCTAACCCGCTCGGGATCAAGGATTGGTGAGCTCTGCTCAACTCTGCTTGGAACTGGCTTTTAATATGATGACCTTCTTCAGTAGAACAATGCTGAGATAACAGAACAGATGGACTCATTGAGCAGGGAATTACCGTATAGATAAAGAAAGAACCTTAAAGAATGACTGGTCAAAGGTAACTGAACACATTTAGATAAAACACTCAAATAAAATGATAAAACAATGATTAGTTAAAATGATTAGTTTTACCCAACACCTGCAAATGGAAAAAGCTGCTACCAGAGTGATGAGCTTCAGGCCTCAGAGTTTTCTAATCCAGAATCTCAGACTTTATTAATTTCCAATTAGCTTTAAGAAAAACAACATTGTTGTGATCTTTAGGCTGTTTGGACTTCAGTTATTCCTCGTCTGATCTTTTCTTTATTGCTGATTTTTTTCACTTATTTCTTTCTTGTCATTTTAGTTTACCATTTGTGTCAGTTCATTTATTCTCATCCAGTTCATGTGGCTCACAAAGTGGCCAGGGGTCTCCATAAAATATATGATTCTATTATAACAAAAATATTATAATAAAAATAGGTGATGCAATGTGATAGATATATGGCTAAGCAACACAAAAGTAACAAATCTGCTCCAGAAAAGTGACTCTCCCTCCGTCTCCCCTGTGGTGCGGCGCTTCAGTCTCGATCGGCAGACAGGGTCTGTGTTTGATTGTGACCTTGAAAAGAGAAGAATTGGAAGAGTTGGTTAGTTTGTGTTTATTAGGTTCAGGGTTCGTTCCCTGTTTTCTTTCTCTCTTCAGCTCTCTCTCCCTTTCAGGTGTTTTCAATCATGTAATCTCTCCTCTGCTCTTGTTCTCTCTTTGTTGCAGTCACTCATTTCTGATAGTTCTGATCGTTCACCACTTCTTCATCAGTGTATATGTTGTTCCCTCTCTCCAGTGTTGTTTACTGGCTCCTTCTTCTCATTCTTCATGACAAACATTTATAATCTAGGCTTATTAATGTATGTTTCTCATTTGGATTCCTAGGGCTGCTTCGTTACTCAGCTGCATTATGACAAACAATTTGTTTCCTTTAAAAGCATCACATCAGTGGAGTTTCATAAGCTAATTTTCAAACATTTTATATTACCTTGAGCCAGGATGTTAAGGTTAATCTTTTCATGATTGAAAACTGTCTGATTTGGATCTTTCTTTAATTACTTTTTTGTCATGAAAAGCCTAAATTCATTAATGATAGATTTGTAAAAATAAGAGAGTGAAGACTTTTTATAGGACATGTAAATCAGGTGGATTTGTGGGTGATTAGGGTTAGTGTTAAACCTGGGAAGACGCCAGTGTGTCTGAGTGATCAACTATGAACCATTTTCCTCCACTAGGTTATCTCAGGGTTGTGTTTTCTTCAGGAGTTTCTGTGAAGCTTACAGATCATCAGTTACTGTCAGCCTGCTACAAGGAGAAGATCACATGTGACGGTTCCTTTTTAAAACTAAACGTCTCCAAAATCAAAGATCTCTGCTTAAACTTTCAAATGAATCCTCTCCATCACTGACATCAACGTTTAAAGGGAAGCTTAACATTGACAAAGACAGGAAAAACAGCACATCGAAGATTGCTTTTCCTCTGCAAAGTGTGTGTAAAATGTTGATGACCACTTTCCATTGACATGCAATCAAATATTTACCTTTTTCACATCTCTTGGTTTGGCAACCTCAGAGAAAAGAAAAATTGACAAGGTAAAATTATCTCCACCAGATCTGACAGACGGTATTGAAGAAGTTCACACAAAATGCTAAAGACATTGACTGCATCTCTGATCAGCCTCTGCATTGTGAATCTAAGCTGGTAACAAATTCAGACATCCAAAACCAAAGATCAACAGATGGAAAAACGTTCGGTAACACTTTATTTGAAGTGGGGTAAATAAGACGGTCATGACACTTTCATAAACACGAATAAGCTTAAACTTTACCTTTAATAGCATAAAGTTACCTAATTTTTAAAGTGCAATCAGTAATACTTTTATAACAAATTTATATCAGTAATGATTTCTTGGTTAATGTCAAGTTGTCATAACAAAGACATTTTGAATAATGTCAACTTTGTATTAAAAGTGTCATAATTTACCAAATGACGCTTTATGACAACAGTCATAAATATTCATGAAGGCTTATTCATGTTCATGACAGGAGTTATGTCATGTTTATAACAGCGTTATGACAGTCTTATTCACCCTCCTTCAAATAAAGTGTTACCATAAACACAATTATTTAGCTAAAAAAAGGTAAATAATTGCTTTTCATTATTTAGCTGAATAAATAATGATGACATGTTGATTTTCATAGTTTCATAGACAAAGAGAGTAAACATACAACATCATGACCATCAAGAAACACGGAGGTTATGCTATTAAATAATATCTGAGCATCTCACAGGGCAGTGACCAATGGCATCACAGAAAAGTGGAAAGAGTTTGGCACAAATGCAAAACAAAGACATGGTTGTCAACTTAAACCACATTGTTGGACAAGGAGAGCATTAATTAGGGATGCATCCAAGAGATTCATTATAACATTTATGGCGCAGATGGGAGATTCTGCCGTCAAAACAATTATTCATTTAGGAGTCCACAAATTCTCTGTAGGGAAGAATAAAGCCACTGTTGAAATAAAGCCAGATGAAAGGGTCGTGATTTGTAGATGTAAACTGGGTTCACATGCAGAGGTGTCGAGTACATGGTGATCTTTCAGTGAAACAAACTGATGACAAACAAGAACTTACAGCCAGGAGGTCACCAAGGCGCAGGAGTAAAAAGCAACCGGGTGCATGGAGGAACAGTACAGGGAATAATCAGGAGGAACCAGCAGCGATGGCAGGAGAAGGGTTTAAAGACTGTGGGGGTGAATGCTGGATGATTAACTAACAGACTGGAGGAGTGAAAGGAGAAAGCAGAAGTCAGACAGAGAGTAAAGAGAGAGAGACCAGGGGGCGAGGGAGAAACTGGAGGGCTATAAAACTAGATACAAGTAAACTGGAATAACTAAGAAAGGACTAAACTAAATTAGAACAGAATCAAAGAGTAGGAAACTAAGGAATAATCAATGTAGAGTCTAATAATCAAACCTCAAAACAACCCAGAACCCTGACAAAATGTCCTGTTTACAATTTTCCACAAGTCATGCAGGTCACACAGCAAACAAATGGTGACCAGTCCTCAGTTTGCATAAACTGAGACTGTGAGCTTCCATGCAACCAGTTGCTGCTGTTAGTCACGGTAGTGGCAGCATCATGCTGTGCTGAAAGACAGGAGCAGAGTCTCAACACAGAGTCACCAGCTCAAAGCTACACTAGTCTTAGGCTTCTCAGGCCACTGACAACTATTGCTCACTCTGCTACTTTCTTCTTTTACATAATTTTTTGCATAATTTGCTATTTCAGCTGTTAATTTATGCTTTTTTTTCTTAACATTTTTTTCTCTTCATAGAAGCAACATGTGGTCTGACCTTCTGTTTGGTAACTTCCTGGAGCTGATATAACGCTGCCTCTCCATCTCCTGCTAACATTGTACTTTTCATTAAGATAGAAAGTTCTCCTAGATCAGCTCTTCTGTTGTATCTGCTCTGCCTTGTCAAACCTCCAGTCGGTTGTGGCAGATGGCTGCTGGTACAGAGCCAGTTTTCTTCCTGGTATTGCAGACAAAAGCATTTTGATTTGCTAGAATGGTTCCGTAAAGATCTAACCTAATAAGATTTCTGCCACACGACTTAAAAAATTATATTCTCCATCAAATCTGATCCACATCGGGAAGTTTCCTTGTACAAAGTTCACAGAAACGCAATCCAAGGCAGCTGCAGCAAAAGGTGAATAGATGAGTAAGTAATGAGAATGAAAATTCGTGATGCAGTTTTGAAAATTTTACTTGCAAGTTTTTTTCCCTTTAATTTAAAATAAACATTTAAAATCTCCCATTTAAGGCATTATTTTGTGATGGCCTTCACATAACGGTTTATGTCTTTTAAGAGGCTCGAGTGTGTATGTGTGTGTGTGTGTGTGTGTGTGTGTGTGTGTTCATGTTAATTGATAAAATCTACTATAATAAGATGCTGTTACTGAGGGTTGAGATGCACTTCAGTTTTTTATCAAGTTCCTTTTAGAAAATCAATAATTGTTCATGTGAAGATGAAAAAACATATATATTTTGGTCTCTGCCTGATGAATATGTTTATGACAAGGAACTGATGGACTTTGTCCTAATCTCACCAATTGGTTCCAAATAAATTACAGATGCATTAAGTGTGAAAACAGCCTGTCTAAAATTAAGAATTCATTGCCACTGAAAACTAATTTCTTCCTATTCAAAAGTCCCTGCAGCCAAAACCTTCATTCTGCAGCTCAGTGTGTCGAGTCTGATTCTGTTCCTGTCGTCAGGATGTGTTAAATATTCTGACAAGAGATTCTTCGAGCAAAATGATCATGTCAGCAGTGGCAAGCATCAGTCTCTGTAACATAATGGCAATCCGCACAGGATGTAGGGCAATTAGTTGAGTCCAGGTACTTTACTCGCACCTACAGACTCTTACACAGAAACATATTTACAGACATTTGCAAACCTTTCCTTTCCACTAAATCTGAAGTCTGAACGGATCGCAAGACTAAAACATATCCACAGTTAAGTCCAAATGATGTTGATCACATCGAGATTTAATAAACGAAGTCAAAACAGCGCCCTCTGGCGGTTCAGACAGATCTAAAAATTGTTACGGTTCAAAAAGTGCGCGAAAGTTTTTTTTATTATAGGATTTAGAAAACCGCCAAATAAACACAAGTTGTTAGAAAAAAAGTAAAAGCTAATTATTTTTTCTGAGTATTTTTTTTATGATTTTATTTTCCTGTGCCAACCTTTTTGTAAAGTTGATGCGACCTGTTTCACCCAACCTTGCTTNACACACACACACACACACACACACACACACACACACACACACACACACACACACACACACACACACACACACACACAGTCTGGTGCAACCAGCATCGTAATAATTTCCTCCCATGGTGACCGACACCTGCATGTCCAGGCTAATTAAACACACGCTGGGAGCTCAGAGCAGAGCGGAGTCAGACTCGATGATGCGGTTTCAATCCATATCTGTGAGGGAGACGCGCACCGGAGCGCAAACATCCCGCACACATCCCGCACACCGCGTCCAGACAGGGGAAGCTTCCGCAGACACACCTGGAATCACAACTAGAAACGGATTTCCGCTGCGGTCCGGTTCAGGTCCATTTACCTTAGAAATAGTCAGTTTTGCAAAGAGAAAGAAGACGAAGAGAAAACAAAATCCTTGCTTGAGGTGACATTTTAACTAATGGATTTCTTGAACGTTTCTTATTTTCCTAATGGAAACTCAAATTTAACAAGAGGTAAGTTAATTGTTTGATTGATTGTAACATTAATTTTATTTTTAGTTCTATCAATACGGCAACGGTTATTGTATTACGTATTAAAAATAATGAGACAGCGTATAATAATAGTAATAAATAAACCCTCATTTTTATTTAATAATTTTTTTTGCATAAATGGTGTAACTTGTTTTGTTAGTGTTGACCTATTTTAACTAAAGCCACAAGGATGAAAAAAATGAGAAGATTTAAGTGAGATTTTCCTACATGATTTTTAAGAGCAACATCTTATTAAATATGATATATAAAGGTTTGGTTTATTTTCTTTCTTTGGAAAAAAAGACTCAAAGTAAAAGGTCTTTTGAGATAGCTTTTACAATTGTGCAATAAAATAATATATATATGTGGATAAATTTATTGCAACTGTTTAACATGAGAACTTATGTTTATGAATAAAATCAGAGGCACAAATGCCAGCATTTCTTCAGTCAGTACTTTGTACAAAATCTTTGGCCAAAAGGACAGAACTGGTCTTCTCTGTACTTTATAAGCTTGATGCACACAGAGAAAAGGATTTCCATTTTTATTTGTATAGTCTCTAAATAGCCCAGACTCGTCATTCTTTCTTTTGCCTCATCAACTCACTCTACAGGATTTCTAAGAAATCTAAATACGATAACTGACATGGCCATGAAAATGTATCTCATGCCTTGGAAACCAATTTCTTTCATGATTTAACAATATTTTTTATTACATCAACAAGCCCTATCTTAAGCTTCGTCTGGTAAATGTCCACTGTTCAAGTTAAAGTCCCAGAAGAGTTTTGCAAAACCCCCGTTTATATGTGATGGTAGGAAAGTACAGACATTTTCCTGATATCAAAAATCAAACTGAACCAAGTCAAAATTTATTTGTGTAGTACCTTTAATAAACAAGGCATCAAAGTGCCTAAATGCCTCATCACCAAACATTAGATTGACATGTAGAAGGCGTACAGTGGGATATGGGTATTCATATTCATACACTAGAGACACAGTCAGCCATAATACTAATTTAAATTCCTGTCCAACTCAAAAAAATTTCAGATTAAAAGTGTGCTACAGCTTATTGTTCAGGATAACAGTAATTTTGCCACAGGGTACATTTTTTAACAATCATTCCTTACCATAATATTTTTTTTCTCAATTTTTTGTTCTCTGCTGTTGTGTTTTCTGGTGTGATATACTTTTCAGTGACTGTTGAATTACACTGAATTGTATTGCTCTGCTCCAATAAGTGAGTAAATGTACATACTGCTATAAAACATTAACTTTCAGACGACGATAGAGTAGTTTTCTTAGTTCGTTTGAACTGATGCTCACTGTTTTGTTCCAGCTGAAGATGATGCCCCTCACTGCGGTGCCAGTCTGCCTGTCATCTTTGGAATCATCTGTTTCCTGGGTATCATCGGGAACTGCATCGTCATGTACACAATTCTGAAGAAGACCAAGTGTCGTGCCAAGCAAACAGTCCCAGACATATTCATCTTAAACTTGTCGATTGTCGATCTCCTGTTTCTTCTTGGCATGCCGTTCCTCATCCACCAGTTGCTGGGCAACGGTACGTGGCACTTCGGTGCAGCCATGTGCACGGTCATCACTGCCCTCGACTCCAACAGCCAGATTGTCAGCACTTACATCCTCACCGCAATGACCCTTGACCGCTACCTGGCGACCGTTCACCCGATCCGCTTCAACCACATCCGAACACCATGCGTAGCTGTACTGGTCATCGGACTGGTGTGGGTGCTGTCCATGTTCACGATCATCCCTGTGTGGATGTACACTGGTCTGATGCCTCTGCCGGATGGGCTGGTTGCCTGTGCTCTCCTTCTCCCAGATTTGGTCAATGATACCTACTGGTTTACGCTTTATCAGTTTTTCTTGGCTTTTGCGATTCCTTTGGTCATCATCTGCCTGGTGTTCTTCAAGATCCTACAACACATGTCCGCCAGCGTGGCACCGCTGCCCCCGCGGAGTCTCAGGGTGCGGACCAGGAAGGTGACCCGGATGGCGGTGGCCATCTGCCTCGCCTTCTTTACCTGCTGGGCTCCTTACTACATCCTGCAGCTCATCCACCTCGGGGTGCAGAACCCAAGCATAGCTTTCTCATATGCGTACAGCATCGCCATCAGCATGGGTTACGCAAACAGCTGCATCAACCCGTTTCTCTACATTGTTCTGAGTGAGACCTTCAAGAGACATTTCCTCCGGGCCGTGCGGCCGATCAACAGGAAGTTCAGAGTGAACCCGAGCACCACGGACAGTGTGAGCATGAGGATCGTACCGGAAGGGGCTCAGCAGGAGCAGGCATCCGGGGAGATGCTGCCCTCCAATGATCCTCACCAGTGACTCGATAAATATCACTGATAAATCTGTTTAAGCCCAGATTTTTCCTGTTGGTTGGGAAAAGCGTTGTCTAAATGTACTCGTTTTTTGTTCAATTTGATCTGTATTCACATGAAAGAAAACAAAACAAAAAAAGAAAATACAGAATAACACTAACATCCACATCCAGTCTGAGGTATGAAGGAACTTTGTTAATGGATAAAGCCAACTGCAGGTCAGGGGGTCAAAGAAAAAGTGAAAATTCTCAAAGGACTTGGTAAAAAGTGTTCCAGTTGTACACATATAAACGGGTGTATCTCAAATTAGAATATCATCAAGTAGTTCATCCACTCAAAATATGTGGATTTGTGTTTTAGGTATTTATTTCTGTTTGTTTGGCAGCTGCAGGAAGCCCAGTGTTCAGTGTTCAGTTTCTCAGAGAATTTAAGTTTTGCTAATGACCAAAAAGGCTTTCAGTTATTCCTGATGCCTGTGAAACTGAGGTTTTTTGTCGGCCAAATTTTCCTGTGAAAGGATTTGATGTAGAACTCGACTATGACACTTGTGTAGTACCGACCTTCTTTGGCACACCTGTCTCGGGGAGCCAGCCTGTGTTTTTCTCATGAATGTGTAAGCCATAATATAACACTTCTGCCATTTTTGGTCTTACATGGCTTTCAGTTTTTCCTGAAACTTTGAATTTTGACTTTTCACGGCTGTGGGCTGTTTATCAAGGTAGGGTCTTGAATTGTGTCCTTATGATTGTGGCTACAAATTAGGGATTTTAACAGTGAATGTGAAACACTGGCATACAAAAAAGGCAATGTTGTTTCCATCTTGCCAAAATCATAGCATCTCAGGGAATTTATTTGACAAGCTTAAGCTTTCGCATTGTTGTGCTTTGTAATATCTGATCAATCCGAACTGTTCACGTTTCCAAACTTTGTGTTTGAAGATGCTAAAGATAATATTGTTCCTGTTGTTGTACTTTTTTGTTACATTTTCAAAGCAACAAGTCTTGCAGTGCAGCAACATGAGCCTGTTTCCTATTAACTGACTTCAAACTCATTCTGCGTAGCCAAGGATTATAAAACTTGTACATTTTCCTGCAACCACTGCAGTGTTTAAGATCAGATGCACAATGAATACAAATCAAATACACTGGATTACTAAACAGAAGCTACACTCTCTTTGTCGATGGCTCTGGTGGTTCTAAAGGAAATCAATTGAATAAAACCTTAAGTGAACAAAAAAATTAACTGCCAAACAAAGACGAAGGCAGAACGGAAGCACAGCGTGTGCAAAATGTTACTGTTACTTTGATTAACCCCACTTACCCTGCAAATATGACTCCTGTACCACCTTTTTGGTTTTACAACGAGATTTGTGCGGATTCATGTCGGCACAGCACTTGTTCTTATATCGCAGCATTTCAGATTGGTCAAGATCTGGACTTTAATCTAGCTGTTAAAAAAACAACAACTTATGTTTATATTCTGCTTCAGTCAATATGATTCAGATTGGCTGCTGTGATTGTGATTATTGTCCTGGTAATGTCCCAGTTTGGGCCAGGCTTTAGCAAACAGGCAGATTGATGTGATGGACACATCAGTCTGTGTGAATTGCCATCCTGATTGGTGGACATAATCAAGTGCATCTCTGAATTACTTGTTAGAACTTTTTCTCCGTGGCATTATGCTAAAACACACACACATACACACCCATAGGCTTTAATGGATGTAAATAGTCCTGTTTGAATAACGCTGTTTTTCAAAATCCAGAAATTAGCAACACCTAGTTGCTAATTTTCCTCCAAGAAGCTATGAAGGCAGCAGGGTTGCACCTGTAGCCTTTCCACACAAAGCTGCTCTTCTAATTTACTTTTTTTTGTGCAAAGTAAATATTGAAAATGTTGAAATCTTTCGCATAATTTTGTTCACTGGAGATTGTATTTAAATAATCCCAGAAGTAAAGACCAGATCACATTTTGCAGAAAATGTTTTCTAATATATGAAATTTTGTATTTTTAAATGAAGCTGTGAACAACATAGTTCAATTTATTTGTTTAAAGCTGCAGTTCACTGTTACTGTACAGTTCACTGTTACTGTACATTTCACTGTTACTGTACAGTTCACTGTTACTGTTTACAATCAGTAGGTCATTCTTATCCGGCTGTCTTTCAGCCACGCAGCATAATGGGACATCAGTGACGCTCAGCTCTGTTTTATGTTCCAGCTCCTGTGACAAAGTGCATTGCAATGCTAAAAAAAAAGAAGATAAATACAGACTTTGATGTGTGTTTGTGTTAACTTTCAACCAGCTGCCTGACGTCTGTGAATGTGAAATGACCAGGAAGAAAATCTGTTATTGTTTGCAGCGATGCAATTAAAAGAAAAGAAAAACCTACTTGGGTTGGATTTGATTGCTCAGTCGTCATCGGATAAAGACAAAGTCAAGTAGGAATATTTTTTCTGCTTCATATTTACTGTTTGATCAATTTATGTCTTGTGGAGTTGAATTTGTGAGCTTTCTTGTTCGGAGCTTTTCAGGCAAACTGAAATGTAAAAAACAACAACAAAAACAAGACCAAGTCACACCTGACAGATGGTTAGGGTATGTTTTTGTGAGGTATAGCAGAAACAAGTGTTCAACAATATAGTAGAAGGGGGAAAAAAAGAACTATGTTCTGAATAACTTAATCAACAAACCAGATTTCACCAGTTTGCAGTTCTTTGAGGAGATGTAGCTGAATCAAAATGTGCTTTTATGTAGCATCAGAGCTGCTCTTACTGAACCGTAAGAAATGGGAAGACAAAGGCACAAACCAAGAGCAAAACTAGAAACAAAATCAAACATGAAAAGTCAAATTCAAGCCTTTTAGTAGGTCAGACATTTCTGTCGACTAAAATTGGCTAATTTAAAATGTGTTTTTCACCCGTACAAGGAGCACAATCAGACACACATGACTGTGTGAACACAGGTGACTTGCCCATAGGAGGGTAAAGAAAAGGAAATATAAGAGCTTAACAATAAAGGCTGTTTTTGTGAATCCATACCAGCACTTTTTTTTTTACTTTAAATTGTAGATATTGAATATTGTGACGTCCATGTTGCATGTTGTATTTATTAGTGTCTTTTTATGTAATAATATATTATTTCTCTTTTAAATTTAAATTTTTTTTCTCTACAGTGTTTTGATTGCCTTATAGGTTTGTTTATGTGTTATAGCAAGATTTGAGTGGATGTTTGTTTTTATTTGGAGATTAAAATCACACAGACATTGTTTACATAAATCAGAAAGTGTCTCTCTCTCTTTCTCTCTCTCTGCCAAGAGAACAAAGAAGAATTTTGCTTACAATGAGAATAAAGTAACAGAAAACAAAAGGCATCACAGCAACATACTAGGCAACATATGAGAGCTATACATACATTTAAACATTTAATTTTAATGAGGAAAGCTTTGATCAGGGTTTAAAATGAGTGTAAAACAGTTATTTTGCGCGCGCGCGTGTGTGTGTGTGTAACAATTAATTAAACCCTTTGTGATTTTTGCTTCTCACTTCAGTCTGTTTCAAAAGGGAGCGGATCAAGTGCAGGTTGAGGTTGGCCCAATATTTGCCTTTCACCCTCTGTGAAGTATGTTCACAGTCGAAATGCACAAAAAGGCTCGAGGGCGCAAGTTAAAAGCTTGCAGAAATTGGACAATTGAAGCAGTACAAGTTAGGTCATCGACTGGCCCACCGTGTCACAACTCCAAAATACCTATTTTGTCATTTGCACTTCTAAAAGTTATAAGTACAACAAGAACTTGTTTGTTGAAGAAGAAATAAAGAGTGAAATAGTCATAAGCAATAACTACCAAATGTGTTTTAAGAAGGTGGCAGAATGATTTTATATGCATGGTAGGTTTTTATCTGTAAAAGGTCAGACGTTTGGTTGTGCTTTGTTATGATTAACACAGAGAAAAATTCAATAGTATTCACACATCCATGTAGAGTGAATTATTTAAATACATTATATTTAAAAATAAAAATTTTTTTCAACAAAAGCAATTGCATATTTCTGCCTTTTAATTTAAAACATCAAATGCATGAGATGGTCAATTTAACCTTTTTTGATTTTTGCTTCCCACCTTGGTCTGTTTCAAGACAGAGTGAATTGTGGGTAATAAACTTTGCTGAAGTCCATTTGAATGCAAGCTTAGGGCACAATGGGGACAAATTCTGGAGAATTCGGACACACTGTGCACTCGGATCCCTTCAGTGGAGAAACTGCATTTGAAAGCAACAAAGGGTGAAAGTGTGAGTGTTGGGACAAGGCTGTTGAACTCTGTGTGCTGTAGCTCTGTGTTTGCTGCTTCGGTGTTCAGATGAAATAAAAAGGATAAAAGAAGCTCCTCTTTTAATGCCCAAATGCAATCTGAGAGACCGAAGAAACTACCAACTTATAATTTGCCCAGTTCTAAAATGAAAATTGCACAAAAATGTCAAACTAAACATTTTTTCTGCTTTTCTTTTGATTTTGAAGTATGTTAATGTAGCAGTGCCTATAAAGCATATCAAGAATATTCAAACAAAGATGAAAGAGCTAGAAATCTTTTTTTTTTTAGTTTTGGTGTAGAAGCCTTTAACTTATGTCATTTATAAGTTTTTTTTGTTTAAGGTTTTGCTCTTTACAAACACAATGAAAACTCAAAACATTTCCAGCACATAACTGGAGAATCAGTCGTTCAGCAACAGATGAATTAATGCGGAAAAATGTTAAAGAAAAAAACGTCCTACATTCTTCCTTTTCTTCCTTTCCTCCTCATCTTTTATGCAAAGTTGTGTGAGATTATGCAGCACAGAATGAGTGTGTTATGTTCTGAGTGTGTTAGATCACTCTGATGTTGTAATTTAATTTTCAGAACATTAATATTTTATTAAAGGTTTTTATGGCACCAGTAACCTTAATTCAACAGTATATGCACCAAATGATGCTGGACCAGAAATTGTTGGAGTTGATACATTTGTATAGATGTGTTTTTTTAGCACTTCTCACCTTGTTTGGCCCATTTTTCCAACATACACTCTGTACGCATGTAACCCAAGAGTTAGAATTTATTCCATTTTACATATTGTGTTTATTATTTTGATGTTTTCTTTCTTTTTGTATCCACTATATTAATTAGCATCCTGCAGGATGTAACATCTAGCAGGAGGACAAAAAATGGAAACGAGCCTTGGCTGTAATTGGGTGCATTCACAAAATATCCATTAATACACAATGTCCCTGTTCAGCAAATTAGTAAAATGAAATGAACTAATTTCCTTTGACCTACTTAGCCAAGAAATAACAAAATGCTTTCCTGGGGCCACCTCATCTGAAACCTTCAATCAAGTTTACTTCTCCACCTCCACTTCATCCTGTAACTCAGCAAACGAGTTGGTTGAATCGCTTCCGTTCTAAAATCTCAAACATTACTGATCGCTCTGTTCCCATTCAAATGAAAGTCGCCTCTGGAGGGAAAACATCTCCATGGCGAACAGCTCCACAGGTAAGAGGAGAAGTAAGGGAGTCAAAACAAAAGGAAACTATCTCAATAGAAAGTCTGTTGGCTTTTGGCTTGTCTGCTCTGCAGAATATCACAGGTAGGATCCTCACACCAATCGTCCTTGGCAGGTGTTCCCCCGAGGTAAACACTTCAAACAACAGTCACTTCTTTCTCTTTTTAATCTTCTCTTTTAATCATAAAATAAAATCCAGTTTAAACATTTGACCAGACTATGTATTCGTTACCCTACAAAGGACAATGATTAATATTGAACCGTCACATCACAGTACAAACATAGACTGAGAGAAAAAAGGAAAAATACATCTAGTGTTTTATTCATCACCCCTGAAATAGCCTGGAGTCGCTCATTTTGCTGTATTTAATATTGAATTTTTCTCATGTCATTCCACATTATTTGAAACAGAAGGAATCCAAACTGTTTCTCAATTACCTAATGCCTAATTTATCATGGGAGCAGCACTGAGAGGTTTGTTGGAGCAAATAGATAAAAAAAAATGTCCTAGGTTGCTTTTGAGGTTTGATTATTCTTGTGTTCCTAAGTCTCTTTCTTTGATTAGATGTTTCTACTGCTCTAGCTCTGTCTATATATATATATATATATATATATATATATATATATATATATATACATAAGATGGGCAACGTGAAAAGAATGAAGCCTTACAGTGAATAAACAAGTAAACAAGTGTTTCTGGTACATAAATTCAGTCTCAATCTCTTCATATGAAACAACGGCTGAAAGAAAACTGAAAACAAATGGGGGAGAGTTGCTATGTCCCTAGAGACAAAACTACATTATCTATGTTTTTACTTAAAAATATATAGATTATAGAAATTGGGATAAAACAATTTGTCACCATCCAAATATTCCAGTGGATGTACAGTATGCTGTCTCATCTTTGTATCCTAAAACAACTTGGCTGACCCTGGACGATCTGGGTCAGCCAAGATCGACCTTAGCAATAAAATCCTAAAACGAGAAAATGTGACGGATGAAACGACAGAGTTTTGCTATTTATTTCGATCTGCAAGCAAACTGACAAACTAGTTCCCGAAAGAGTCGGGTGGTACGGCCGCTTTTGAGACTTCAGACGTCACAACATGCTCCACCAACACAAGCCTCGATACGCGCTTCGTAAAAATTCTCCTGGATTACTCAACACTAATGTTTTTTCATTAAAGCTTTCAACATGGTCTGTGGTCCCAGCTCCTGTCTTCATGTACTGCATTACTTCATGACAGAATTTGTATTCAAAGAAGCAAAGGCATATAGAGGAGGCAGGACTTTGCCTGGTAACTAATAATTAAAAACATTCCAATATTTATTACCAGATTTGAATTAAACACTGCTGTACTTCAGGAAAAGAGCCAGCATCTCTTTTGTTAAGGCATGGATATAGAAATATTTTTGCCATTCTGGTTAACTACATTCCTGTCATCAACGCGCTGCAGTACTTTGAGCCTGACAGTGAGTTGGACATCAGCTTTTAAGACCACTAGCCTCTGATCTGACCGTTCTGGTAAGACTACATGTTGCAAGTATCTCTGAAGGACCTCAGTGACGGAGGGAAAATGTTGCATTGCAGGTTTAATAGCCATGATTCCTGCACAGTATCCGAGGCGATGAAAAGAACCTCTTTTCTCTCTGTGGGTGGCGCAGCAATAAAAAGTGAGGAAAGGTGATTGATGCAGTCAAAAAATGTAGCAACTTCCAGGTTTGTCTTTATGGCCTCACATGTTTCAAAGTCTCACATATGGATGATTTTTTTTAAAAACTATGCTTGACTGACGTTATCTGAAGGATAAAAATATACTAAGCACAAGACGTTAGAAAATATTGTGTCTTTCTCCCCTTTCTCTTTTTTCATATAATAGGATGATGCCATGATTGGCAACAAGGTTGCCATGTTAATCAAAACAAAGTTCTGTGGTGAAGAGAGTGGACTCGGCCCATCGGAGCCACTGAGAGTGAGAGCTGAGCAGGCAAAGAGAAAAAAAGTGGTGAGATGTCTCTCTGTTGTTTGTAGGCAGCAGCTCCATCATTCACGTCAAAGAGCCGAAACATTCATGACCGACCCGTCACTGGTGGGTAGTTAAAGGAGAATCTGAGCCGCTGATACCAGGGAGCCTGTCAGAGGAGCAGCAAGGGGATTCAAAGAGCCTTCAGGAGGTTTCTGCAGACACTGGGGAAGAGGGAGCAGATCGCTGGAACAGAAACCAGTTACTTTTGATGAGAACCAATAAGGATAAATGACAGAAGCAAAGGAGTGATGGAGAAGAAGAGAGTCTGGTTTGTGGTCATGTGAGTAAAACCTGCTCAAATACAGAACAAGAAACCATAAAAACGTGAGAGAACCTTAGATCACAAGTGTTGTTAGACATGGACCGTTAGGGCTTCATCCACAGGTGCTGTTTAAATACCCCTACATATTATTAAGGAAGATTTATATACACTATACAAAAGCAGGTACCAGAGGAGCTGCTAACCTAATAAATAAAAATAAAACTTTTTGTGTTTTTCCCGTCCCACCGGGTCCGTATGGTTAAACTGTATAAGCAATTTGAACCCTGTGTATCACTCCTATAAACTTTGCTAATGTATATACATTTATCTATCACTATAACTTTTTAAATTTATTTTTTGCTTCATTTCCAGTCAACATGTTTAACCCTAACTAGGACAGATGCTCCGGCAAACCTTATGCAGCAAAGCCTGCAAAGCTAATCAGGCCCTTCAAATAAAGTTTTACTGTCTGTTTTAAGTTCTTGCCAACAAAACTTGAATTACTTCTGATGTCGTGAACACAGTAAGAGCTTTAGGAGAACAGTGAAGACTGTTTAAAAGCGGGACTGGACATCTGGACTGGGCATCATGTCCAGGGGTCTGGGGGCTCAGGGCCTTAAAACCTGGGGCTCTGCAGGAAGAAAATGTCATAATATACTGTAAGCTCACACTGGGTTTGTTTATCTCCTGTCTGAATTTTGTCCATTTGGGACCATAACATTCACCAAATAATGTATGAATGACTGCGTTTCTACACAAAACAAGCTTCACCCAAAACACACACTTACACATCTAATGTTCATCGCCCCAGGGACAGAAAAGAGTTCAGACTCTTCTTTTCAACTATCAGCCCTGCATTAAGCTTTAATAGCTGTGTTTTAGGCTGCAGCTCCCTGTGTGTGTCTGCAGTCAGTCGCTGTTCTCCTCCCAGCAGGACAAAGTTGTCTACATGGGAAAGACGAGAGTTGGGCAGAGTGCAGCTTAAAATACTAACCACTATATATTAACATTCAAATCACTGCATTTATGAAGCAGGGAAACAATTTTTTTAACAAAGTTTGTAGACACACACACACGCAACCAGAAGGGGTTGTAACATTTCCTTTTACTGAGTTTTTGTAAGTGTGTTTTATGACCTCATGGACGTGTGGAGTAGTTGAAGCATTTTTATGAATAGTGCATTAACCCTGAGTAGTTAATGGACTCAGGAGCTGCATTAACCAACTATTTTTGTTATTTTTGTAGAGGTTTTGTGTCTCTAGTGGCCTTTATTTGAAAATGGTCAAACAGGAAAGTGAGAGAGAGGAGGAAGACGTGCGGCAAAGATCATCATGCCGGGACTCGAACCTGCGACGGCCACATCGAGGACTAAGGCGGTTTTGTGCTTCTGCGCCACCAAAGTGCCCCAAATGTTTTTGTCTTTGCTTTGCTTCCCCTTAGAGCCAAAGAAGTCCGTTCCAACCACTAACCTGGTCATTTTCAGACTCACTGAAGGTATAGAACATCCTCAGGTTTCTTAAGACCATGAAGATTCCTTTGTTTATCATGTCTGCAGTGGACAGCCAGGCCAAGAAAGCCTTCATTTTCAAAGCACTGCACAAAATCAATAAAAACAAATACAACAGGAGCTCAAAAGATGACATGAAATAAATAAAAGGAAAGGGTGGCGGGTCAAATGCCGATTAAAAATAGACGAGTTTAAGAAGCTCGCAGTGAAGAGCCCTTCAAATGTGTAGTGGCAGGAAGTTCCAAGGCCTGAGAACTGCCAACGCAAAAAGCAAAAAGCAAAAAGCAAAAAGCTTTGTGCACTGTTAGCTTTCACAGTGTCCTTGGAATATCCAGAAAACGCTGGTCCCGCTGACCTGAGTGATGGAGAGGAGCAGTGCCATTGTTGAAGCACAAAGAGGCAGCGTGGTGCAAGGCCAGTTAGTGTTTTAAAACAAATAAAGCAGCTCTAAAACGAACAGGCAGCCTGTGCAGCGAGATAAAACAGGAGTAAAGAACCACCAGAACAGCTGCTAGCAGAAATAAGAGTCTATTGAGGCAGAACATGTGAATTACAAGTCCAGGGCCTCAGAAGCGACTATCGGACATTTACCTGCTTTTAATTTCTCTAATTTTTAGTCAACTGTGCACATTGTTGTGAAAATTTGAATGCTTTCAGACTCTAGCTTACCGTTTCGGTCCGTAGGCGGTCAGGGAGCGTTTATATTCCTCCACAGTTGTTCACATCAACATTTTTGTAAAAGCACATCATTTTGCTTTTTTCTATCCTGGAATCACTTTATATATTTGAAGGCATTTGGGTGACGGGAGCCTGAATAGAGGCGCCGAGTCTCCAGTCTGAGGGGATCCAGGTCAGAGACGTCTTCAGATTTCTAGCAAGACTGACTGGCAATATCGTCGCCATCCACAAGGAATCTTTGAATATACTTGCATAACATGACATTCATTTGCCCTTTGGGATAAATAAAGTGTTTCTGAATTGAGCTGAATGACTCACAGCAGAGTCCTTCTGTCCTGAGAAATCTCTGTCATTGCAAAGAGTTTTTAATTGTAAAACTGATCAAAATGGCTCAATTATTGTGAGGAGTATTTCCTACTGTTATAGACCAGTTGGAAAAATTACATTCATGAGAGAAATGAAGGACTGCAAATGTATCAAAGAAGAGATGCAAGAAAAACACTCATCTGTTTTTCTTGTCTAACATCAATGGAGGTTAGACAAAGGTTAGATCTGTGTCTAACCTTCACTGATGCCAGTTTTCTGTCCTGGGGAAATTGCAAATAATTGCAGATCCACAGTGACTTTGATTTCATCCATTAAGAAGATGCATCAATAAACTCTGAGGAAGGTCAGCTAGATGTTTGGGTTTTTAATCCTGAATCCCAGGATCAGAGCTCTGATCTTGTGCAGTCACTAAAATGAGAAAAAGGACCTGCAGTCAAAACACACAGGACTGTTTGAGTGGACAAGCTAGGATGCAGCAGAGCCTGCTGGGACGTAAAGACAGAGGTTTGCTGTCACATGATGATGTCAGCTCTCAGAAAGTTTCTAGGATTTGTTTTGTGCAGGAGAAAAACCTATTAATTATTAATGTTGCCATCCTTGAGTGACAATATTTCACATCTGTAATAAAAGCAGAGACAAAATATGCTTACAACAATAATATTTTTGTACTAAGAACAAATAATCTGCTGGGAGGTTTACACATCGGTTGTGTAATGAATCATTACATTAAGTGGTTGCTATAATGTTAAATGTAGAAAGAGGTGACAGCGAGCCTGGAGATGGCAGGAGACATGACCGGAATGAAGATGGATAGAATCGCCGAGAACTGGCCCAAAAAAAAAAAACAGTGTTCAGGCTGGACCTGTGTCTCTAACGCCTGCGGAGCTGCCTGCATGGAGAACGGCCTGCGACAATAACAGTTTCCACTCTGCTGGATCAGGCTTAGCTGACAGCGGGAGAAGCAAACATTTGAAAACCTTGACATTTTGTAGAAGGATCAGCTATAATTAATATCTCACTGACAATAGAGTGTTGTGTTTTTTATCTGTGTGTGATCTGATGTTAATAATCTGCCAATCATAAAGGTCTAATTAGCCTCTGTTGTGAAAAACAAATGGACTGGAAACACAGTTTTGCTCAAGTAAGCAAAACTTTCAATTTTATTTCTTGTTCTTAATCAAAATCACAGATCCTATATACTGTATATATACTTTCTGCTGCACCCCAAAATTTGAAACTGCACATAACAAAATGCCTTAGTCAGTAAAAGCAGAAAACAGCGAGGAACCGACAGCCTGGTCACCCTGTGGCCGGCTTGGTCAGACAGAACAGACATGGCAAATCTAAAACATGATTTTGAGTCACATTTCCACCAGGAAATATCAAAACTACTTTTAGGATCAAATTAATAGTTGTGGCTGCACAGTGGTGCAGTTGGTAGAGCTGTTACCTTGCAGCAAGAAGGTTCTGGGTTTGATTCCTGGTCCCGTTCTTTCTGCATGGAGTTTCCATGTTTTCCCTGTGCATGGAGGGTTTTCTCCAGGTTCTCTGGTTTCCTCCCACAGTCCAAAAACATGACTGTCAGGTTAATTGGCCTCTTCAAATTGCCCCTTGGTGTGAGTGTGTGTGTCTCTGTGTTGCCCTGTAACAGACTGGCAACCTGTCCAGGGTGACCCAGCCTCTCACCCAGAACGTCAGCTGGAGATCAGCACCAACCCCACTAAGGGACAAGGGTGTAAAGAAAATGGATGGATGGATTAATAGTTGTTAAAAATCAGCAAAAGGAAAAAAAAGTAAAGTTTTGTGCTTTCCATGGATTGTGGTAAAGCGTGTTCATTATCTCATACAGATGGATCTTTTCACAAAACGTCACCACACAGACGTTTGACTCCATTATATGTTCAGGAAAAACGAGCCTGAATCAACACACGTTCTCCCTCCACGTCTTGACAGACGGTCTTATGTGTTAATTGTTTTCCTAAACATGACTCTATGGCATCATGGCTGAACATCCCATGTCTAATCAAGGAACTTGTTTCGTCAGCGTTGGCCTGATTGCTTTTCATTCAGCTGACGCTTTGTAAAAGCAAAGTGAAACAAACACCAGCGGAGGGTTGCATGTGTCTCAAAATGTGTCATTTTTAAAACAAATCCCATCTGTGCTGTGTGTTTAGCGCAGCCATGAACTGTCTCCTTTTAAAGCACAAGTGTTGATTACTTCTGATAAAACTTGTCCAAAGCCGTGTGGGGAAATGTTCACCTTGTGGGTTTGAGAGAGCAAAGAAAGTCCAGAGTGGGCACATAATGAGCAAACAATAATATTAAACACTATTAATAACTTGAAAGAAAAAAAGAATGCAATATTTCTCACATCAGTTTTTCCTTATTTAAAACTAAAGCAGCAAAAAGTCCAACAAACTAATACATTAAATTACATAATAATAAATGAAGAGTATTAGATAAAAGATCATAGTTTGTATGAAGCCTCTGCAATCATTCTGCTGTTTCTTTCTTTCTCAGAGATCTGCTGAAATGACACTGTGTGGATTCATTACTTTGATTTTTTTGACAACCAGAAGTGATAATTATCTGTCTCGTCTATGTACCTAAGGCTGAGATATATTTGTTTTGCATATTTTAAGCTTATTACACAAAGCAGTCAAAACAAGGCGTTGGTTCCCAGTAAATTGAAGTGAGAATCCAGACCTTCTGTAGTTGTATTAATGATTCGTTTTTATTCGGGATTCACTCAAGCAAGAGAACCTCAGTTTAATTTCATGAGGAAAAATGTAATTTTTAATTCACACATCATCAGGAATCTAGACAGTCTGGATCTTTATGGCAATGAACTACTAACCTTAGGTAAGGAAGGAGATATTTGGCTGCTAAAGTATTCTCATCTTTTAATGTTTTTGCAAACTTTGCATTTGTTTTATATGGATTTTATGTGACTATACCCACACAGTGCAAAGACTGTGAAGCGAAATTAAAGATGGGTTTTGTGTCACGCTTTTCGTGATGCATCTTAAAACACAAATTGGACTGCAGTCATTGTCTTCAGAAGTCACCATAACTGAGAGAGAAAGTGGGAGAATCTGTCGACGAGAACATAAAACCTGCAATCTACAAATCTGACCTCAAGAAGAAAAGAGTCTCAGAAAGAAAGAAATTGTGGAAAACGAGAGAGAAATCCATGTTTGCCGTCAAGACAAGACACTGCTGGGCTGCACCAACACATAAAGCAGATATGACTTTATTATATGATGCAGTTGAAGCAAAGACATGAAAAAGATTCTTAAAGAGACGAACGCAACCATGTTTTTTTTTTACAGCAGATTTGTAGTTCTTAAAGCGGGAAGATTATTTTATTCTGCATAAAACTTTCATTGATTTGCCTGCCTACATACTGGGAATCTATCCCTCTGACACGAAGTGCAATTCTAACAGTTCATGATGCAAGACTATGATGATTTCTTCTTGTAAACATTCTCTATTAAAATCCGTTAAAAATTATAAAAGTAAAACTGTAAAGTTACTTGTTTTTTTTCTTTTTCCCAGGATACAACAAAAAGCATACATTTTTATTGGGATTCAATCTGATGGACCAGTGCACAGTTGTAACATTGAAGAAAACATGGCTCTTTTTAAAAAGTAGGAGTTTACAAAAACTTCTGCCACACCTGAAATCCAGAACAAATGTAGCCGTTGAGTGAAAGTTGCAGAGGTTTGTTAGAAAACATCTGTGAACTTTATCAAGAAGATGGAGAAACGGCAAAAGACGAGTCAGGGAGAAAGTTGAAGCAGGGTTGCGTTCTAAAACAATGTCTCATTTTTTGTTGATCTCGGCTCAATCCATAATCTGAAAATGGAAAGAGAGAAGGGCGACTGCAGATCTACCAAAACGTGACCGTCGACCTGAAGTGACAGGCGGGGAAGGAGAACATTAATCGGAGAAAACCCCAGGTTACTCTGGAGGAGTTGCACAGATCCACTCAGGAAGGCGAATCTGTGAGAACCATCAGCCATCACAGCTGAGACGTATCAATGGAAAGATGGAGCTGATGGGGCCAATTACTGGATAATGCTGGAAAAATCCCAACAAAACCCCAGAGAACTGGAAGAGGTTCACGTTGTAGCAGCTACCACAGCCACAGTGAAGTGGGTTAATTAAAGTCATACATGCAGCTACTTCTCTAAATGTTTCACTTTCTGAAATGAGGTCTTCTATTTTATTTTTTAAAATCTGTTAAAGAATTTTCTCTCAACCTCATGGTCAGTATTAGTGCAGTAGAGATTCTTTGCAACTTTTTGGACATTTTAGGGTCAGAGATCAAAACTTACATGAAGAATTAAACTGAGGTAGAAGAGCAAATGTTCTTTTTAGCAACAGATGAATTGCACTTAAAAATGTAAACTAATACACATTTTCTACCTATTAATGCGAAAAAATAGGTTTAAAGAAATAAGACGGAGACAAACAAGATTTAGTTCAGAAGGCTTTGCATAAATTTAACTTGGACAAGATTGGAAAGAGAAGATTGCTCTTCTCCTTGCTTTGCATGCTCTGATTACCGGAAACAAAGAAAGAGGCCTGGAGAAGAGAGCAGCACTGACAAACACACGTCTCATGTTGTTCTTAAAAATGTACTAAGAGGATTTTGACCTTTTCTGTCTTTCACTGATAATGTCAAATCTAAGAATCTTTCATCAGTCGCAGCTTTGCAAAGATCGCAGCCAAATCCCTCCAAACGTCGTCGAAAGAAGAGCCGGAAACTCTGGTTTAATCGTGTATTTTCAGTAACTTTTACATCGTTGCAGTAGTGTTTTCATAAATCCGTTTATCAAAGATGTACAAAATTTTACAAAAATAAATCTTTTTCACAATCTTTAAAAAAATATACACAATGGTATCACTGCCTAATTGACCAAATTGATGATTAATTACCACAAACAGTATCACAATAAAATGACAAACTTCAGTGTGTCCTACCTGCATTAAACATGAAAGACTGACATAGCTTATATCAGAAAGGCTTAAAGAATTATTGATTTTTTTTTGCAAATAGAACAACCTTCACACTAAACGAAAAAATTAAACTTTTTGGCCGACACACAAATTGCTATGAGAGGGGGAAAAATCCTTTACGTTTTCTAAAACAATTCCCACAGAGACACACAGCAGTAGGAGTGTCATTGTTTGGGCGATGCTTTTATTCAAAAGGTTGATTCGAGGTAGATCGGAGCTAAAAATATTGCAATGCATAAAGAAAACTTGAAGAGGGAAAAAAAAAAAAACTAAAACTTAAAAGTAGAGAGTAGATTCTGGTGCCAGCAGAATAACAACTCTAAACATTTCCTGACAAAGCTATAAAAGAATGGTTCATATCAAATCATGTTCACAGATTGGAAGGGACCAGTCAAAGTTCATGCTTAAAGACCACAGAGAATCGGCAGCACTTTTCTGTTAACATAGATGCTTACTATTACTGAGTTTGAGTTGTTTGGCAAAGAGGAATAGGCAAAAGAATTAAGAAGTTTGTGTTTCTAACACAATAAAAGCTCAAGAGGTGTAAATACTTTTGTAAGGTAC
>CAEGAF010139228.1:0-18493 GCA_903067075.1 Micropoecilia bifurca
GTTGGATTGAATTAATTTAACTGAAAACTGATTAAAAGCACCAACTACACAATACCTGCTCTGGTTGGACACATACTTAAAGTGGACAGCTGGACAAAATGAACCAAAGAAGCGGAGAGAAAACATGTTTCTTTTAATTGAAACAGTCCAAACTGTAGCTGACATGCATTAGTAAAGTAAATAAAGTGAACCAAGTTCCTGCTCTGAATAGTTTGATACCTTTTTAACCTGAACATCTGAAGGAATCACTCTAAGCCTGATGACCTGGTGAAGCAAGCAGTCAGTGAACAAGGTGACAGTTGGATGTTACGATACTTGCAGATGAATATCGATTTTTTTTTTTTTTTTTTTTTTAGGAAAGAAAGATCGATATATATTGTGATATCGATATTATATAATCTTGATCTGGTGAATGGAAAATGTTTTTTTGCTCAAATGCTCAGGATTTTTTGTTATTTAAATAGAAATTTCTCAGAACTTTATTAAACAGAAATAATTAAAAACCCCTGTAGACTGGTTAAGTTTTGTGTTTGTTTTTGAGTCTGTTAGCTGCTGAATGTTTTAACAGACTGCTGTAATGTCTCCCGTCTTCCTCCTTCCTCCTCCTAAATTGCGTAACCCAAACCGTGTTCGTGGTAAGTGTGAGACGTTGCATGCTGCCTGAATTTTAATGCATCTTATCTTCCTCCTCTTCACAGCACAGCTTCTGCTTCTGCTGGATTTCTTTTTCAGTTTTATTTTCCAAACTAATCTCTGCAGAAGTGTGCGTTACGTTTCCAGTGAAGTGGAGATGTTTTGTTTCTTTCAGTTCTTTCTGCTGTCGCTGTTTCACACCATTAATAACCCAATGAGTCTGACGGACCCGAGCATGACAGCAGTATAGACACGCTGCATGTTACTGCTTACATCCGGACATTTTGCACATGTGCACACAGGTGGAGGGCAAAAACATTCTTTTGCTTGCCGACCACAGAAGCAAATGAAACCTGGAGATGTCAGTATTATTGATTTACTCCACCAAAAAGGGAAAATAAAGCAGAAAAACCAGTGAAGAACAACTCAAAACCACTCGTATTCTTCTTTTTTTTTTTGGCTTTCTGTGTCGGCTATAGTATACGCAGACGCGTTGCCATAGCAACCGGCTGACAACAGCTCCACTACTGTGCCAGGATTCAACACTACAGTTACAGTGTCATGTTTTCAAGCCTGATGTTTATTTTGTTATTATTGAGTGATCGTCTGAACGCAGCGGTGATTGATTAGCTCATTTGAACACCTGCTGCACCGACGATCTGCCAGAGAACCGCTGTGTGATTTGCCTTTTTTATTTATGTTTTTGTTTTCCGTAACGCTTTGCTTGAATTTTACACAAAAACAAAAAAACAACAAAACATTCATCTCTATCAAATAGAGACAAACGCAATAGTAACAACTACATATATATAAAAATATATATTTTAACTGAACTAAGTCACACAGATATTTCACATCTACATGTTAAGGTTGTCAAAGTCAAGCTAGCATGTCTGACCTACTTCCCTCTCCTTGCTATTTTCTCTTTTTTTGTTTTACCGACTTGTGAAACGTGATAACCTTTGAACCTTGAGGACTGAATCCTTTCTTCTTTCATATATTATGAAAATGTTTAAGATTTACCGTTTTACGTTTTTAACTAAAACCATGCTAGTCATCGTCGTGTAGCAGGTTTTTGCCCTCCAGCAGGGAGTTGCGTGCATGAAATCATGTTCAACGCGTCTATAATATTTAAAATCTGCATTATGATTGCGTGTAAATGGTTTTTTAAATTGTGATTAATTCATGAATGATTTAATCAGTTATTTTTCTTTTTAGCATGTAAAAGTCTTCTTTATGCTGCCTCTTTGCTCCATCAGTCTGTATAGATGTGGAAATGAAACAACTCTGTGTTTCAAGTTAAACTCGTGTGATTTCATCAGCGTGTTCACCGTCTTTACCGATATTTTATTCATTTTCTGCTCCTCGTTTCTCCCTGTTGCTGCAGACGATGACCTAGCTGGACCTGTGTAAGTACCAACATGCAGCCTGCGCTACCTTATCTGTGTTAAGCTTTGTGAAGTAGTGTGTGTTTTGTTGTAGATTATCCTGATGGATCTCACTGTAAATGGTGTCCTCAGATCTGGGTCACAGAACATACGGTTGCAGTATTACTGTTTCAGATGTCGAATAAATCCCTGGATTGTCGATGTTAGAGTGGAATATGCCTGAACTGAATCAAACGTTGACATCTACAATATCGATGAGGAGATAAATATGTTTTTCTGTTGCTAAAGGTTTATAAAAACAGTAGTTAATTGTGGTTAAGTAGGTGCCAAGTGTCCTATAATTTCATGGCTTCCTACACTTGAAAAGGAGGATTGGAGACTTCAGGAATTCACTCAATCTTTTTTATTTTCACCAATGAGTGAGAACCAATGAACAGGTGAAAAACCTACAACACACATACAAAATATTTTAACATACATTTTAGATATTTGGTTCAAAGTTAATAATTTATCATCATGGCGATTAATCAGAATTCTTATCAGGTTAAGAATTTTATCACGATAAATGATAAACAATACAATAAATTCTCACCTCTACTGTTTGGGATTTCCACAAAAGTGAAAACTTAGAGTAAAAGTATCATTTTTTTGTCAGTATATCTAATTTACAAAAGGGGGTAAATAATTTCAGTTTAAACTGTATTTGTAAAAATATATAAATACAGATGATGTTCATCTATAACATTACATTGTTGTTGTCCCAAAGTGTAATGACCTCAATTCTCAAAAACCAGCTCTATCTCACCTGAAACAGTGATTATTATTGGAAGACCAAAATAAATGGCCATGTGAAATATAGAACTAAAGCACTGATACAATGTAGAGCAGATATTTTGGCGACATTACAACATTTTTTATTTACTTTAACAGGGACAAGACATTAGAAAAAAACTACAAGATTAATGTGAGGCCTTCACTGCAAAACCACTAAACACTATCTAGACTTAAAACAAGCTCCTGTTGAAAAGTTACTTGTATATTTTGTCTTAGTTATAGTATACTGAAATATTTGTTCAATTTTGTGTTTTTTCAGTGTTTAAAAAGAAACTAGAGAACTTTTTTTTATATTTTCTGCATGTTCCAACTTTAATTCCCTCATATATTGTCTTAAAACAATTATTTATTCTGAGATTTAAATGTACTATTTATATTTTTAATAAATGCAAGATGACAACTGACTGCTGATTATTTTCTGTTTAAGGAAAACTAATTCGACCAACAACCACAAAGACAAGAATCTCCGTCAGAGGAACACAAACTGAGAAACCTGTCTGAACAGTGAGTATTTTATTCCTGCTGGAAGTTATTTAAAGATCAGCCAAGAGATGCACTGAGAAAATCAGCTGATTTTTAGCTTAATTTTACCAACAACCAGTCAGGAAACTACACGTTTTTTTTAATCAATTGGAGCATAACAGCAAAAGCAGAAGGAAAGAAATCATGGATTTTTCTCAGATGCTATCAGATACAGCTTGATGTTTATGACGGAGCTAAATCAGTTTTGGTGCGTCAGTCACACTGAGTCACCGAAGACATCGAGTTCAAGTTAACATCTTGGAATTTTCTTCTTGATTGCACGGTCTGGCCCAGCTTTAAAGGGGACCTTTTACACAAAATTCACATTTTGCACAATTTTGTGATTCCATTTAAGTTTCTGCTACTTCTAAAATCAGCCTAAGAGTTAAAAAAGAACAACAAAGAGAAGAAAAAACACTCAGCCGTTTATGGCAGTAAGTTTATGTTATTTGATATCTGGAAAATGAGCCGTTTTAAAAAATCTCCCAACCCCAGTCGAGCCCAGCCCCGTTACCTGGCAACCCCAGTCGAGCCCAGCCTCGTTACCTGGCAACCCCAGTTGAGCCCAGCCCCGTTACCTGGCAACCCCAGTCGAGCCCAGCCCCGTTACCAGGCAAACTCCAGTCGAGCCCAGCCCCGTTACCAGGCAACCCCAGTTGAGCCCAGCCCCGTTACCAGGCAACCCCAGTTGAGCCCAGCCCCGTTACCTGGCAACCCCAGTCGAGCCCAGCCCCGTTACCTGGCAACCCCAGTTGAGCCCAGCCCCGTTACCTGGCAACCCCAGTTGAGCCCAGCCCCGTTACCTGGCAACCCCCGTTGAGCCCAGCCCCGTTACCTGGCAACCCCAGTTGAGCCCAGCCCCGTTACCTAGCAACCCAAATGGATCTCCTGCATGTTTGGTCATCTGGTAGACCTCCATTAACCTGTTTATGGAAGCTGAATGGTGCCTTAATTTTATCCTTTTGTGCTTCTAAAAGTTGAATTTAAGAAATGTAGATATTTTGAAAATCTCAGACTAAAACTGAGGAAATATTTTCTGTAGAATAAATGCAAGGAGATTACTGCTGATATCTATATCTTGTTTTAAGTAAATTCCTTAATTTTGATTTTTAAAATAACCTACAGGTTCCACTTGTAGATCGTTTCACTTATAACATGGGAAAGATGTTATATTAATCAATTATTCCCATATCTTGCTGAAAAGCCACCTAAGTTAGTTTTGTCTTATTTTTCAGTATTTGCACTAGAAACTAGACCAAAAATGTCTAGGGAGAGTTTGTGTTTTTCCAGAGTATTTTTTTTATTTTTCTTCACCTGATGTTAGCTCCTTTTTAATAATTATGACAGTGATGTTTTTATGAATCTTTTATGCAGGTCTTATATATTCTTATAGTTCATAAAGAGAAGCTAGGATGGCTACACCCGTCATCAGGGGAAGCTTGTTCTCAATACGACTCTGAAAGATGATGATCTGTAATAAAGATGCTGGTTTAATGATTAAATCTTCTCTCTGTTTTCAGGTCTCATTAATCATGTATTGACCATATGAAGGTAAACAAGACGGGACTCCATAGCTGCCGCTCATCAGTGTATCTGCCATTAGAGGAGTGGTTGTGGGATCAAATGAGGCATGCCTTATTATTTCATTATGTGAGGGTGTGAGACATGAAGCTACTCAAACCATTACAGAGTTAACGTTATAACCATTGTGGCTGCATGCGGTTGTTGTTTGAGTTTTTTCCTTCTTAATCGCTAATTTTATATTTTTACAACTTATAAAATAGTGCATGCGAAATGTTGACCTTCTGTTTGACACAGAATTGGCTTTCTTCCTGATTTTTTTAAATTTATTATTATAATTATTATTATTTATTGTTATTATTTTTCTCCTGAGGTTGTGGAAACTGTACTGTGAAAAACAAAAGCCCTGCAATGTAAAAGAAAAGATCACCTTAATCCGGTATGACAGATGTGTATAGTTTTATCATTCTTCTGCATACCATTAATTCATTTTATTATATCATATAAATATATATAAATTATATGTATAACACATTTAAGGGCTTTGCAGTGTCCCTCTAAAGCTGTTAAAGGTTTACTTTATGTATGTACTATATGTAATAAGTCGCTATACTTATGTATCAGATCATTTAATATATAGATTATTCATATCATATGATGCACTTAAATGTTAGGAATAACAACAAACTGTACAAATCTACTTTAGGAAATCTGAATCATTCTAACATATTATTTTGTATTCATGTGTGTTGTACAGCATGGCTATTATCCTATGCAATTATTATCCATATCAGTATATTGAAAGTCATTGCAGCTTCTGATTCCTGTGTGACAAAGCTTTAAACTAGTAGGATCACCATAGAGCATCGACGGCATATTTACACAGCTGCATGAGTTTTCATCAGCTGGCATGGGAGGCGGCGGGAGAGAGACCCATGTCAGAGCTGACACGTTTCCCAGGACTTCAACTCATTTTTAACAATAAATATAGTAAGACAAACAAACTGTGGTGTTTTCTTTAAGCAGTTCTTATATATAGCATATATATCTATAAATATAACGTCTTACATGTCTGGGATAAAACACTCTTGCAGCGTTCTCTGTGAAAATGTGTGAAGAGCACCATCTAGTGGGATCATGAGGGAATTACAGCTGAGGAGAGCAGGAAACATGAGGGCTGTTTGTGAAGTTACACATTAAAAAATGAACAATAATTTATTTTATTTAGCTGTTCTGAAAAAAAAAATCAGTCATATGTTAACCATGTTATTCATACGTTTATAAATGTCAAAGTTCCAAAGTAAATATTTAAAATGCAGATAAATGTTTTGCTTCCAAACTAAATACTTTCTAAATTTTTAGTTCCAAAATAAATGTTTAAATTGGAGCTAAATGCTTAGTTTGCAAGCTAAATATTTAGATTTCAAATTAAACATCTTGTTAGAAAGTCAAATCTTTAGTTTTCAAACTAAATAGTTCCAAAAGAAATATTTAATTTGGAGCTAAATATTTTTCAAACTAAATTAGCAAATTTAGTTCAAAAAATACCAAATTTAATTTAAAAAACCATCTAGATATTAATTTTCAAAATATTAATTCATTTTTAACATGAATATTTAGACAGGTAAACTCAATGAAAGTTTAGTTCAGATAATAGATTTTAGTCTAAATATTTGTTTTCAAAATTAATATGTAGGCAGCTGAACTTAATGCTTAGCTTTCTAACTAAATATTTAATTTGATACTTATTTTAGTTTTCAAACTAAATATTTTAACTCCAAATTAAATATTTTTTCCCAAAGTAAACATTTCATTTCAAGCAAAACATTAAATTTTTTAACTAAATATTTACTTTCAAGACTAAATATTTAACTTACTAACTAGATATTTGGGATGCTAAATATTTAGCTTGTATGCAAATTGGCTTGCCAATTTGCATACAATTTGGCTTGTGTAATGAAATATCAAACTAAAAGCTGGTCTGTATAATTTCCTCCATTGGCGGGACTGTTTTCCTGCAGCTCTAATGTGAAACACGTGGAGAATGGCGCCATCTAGCGACATCCTGATGGAATTACAGCTGTCAGGAGCTCATACTGATGAGGACCAACAAAGTGTAACAACAGATTTGTGTGGAAATAAAACGAAATCTCCAACATGGAGGGATCAAAATACACAAAACAATCCCTTTTCGTTTTGTTTTAACATTTACTAAGTTATTTACAGAGAAGACCAATAAAGGGTTACGGAGGAGAAAATGAAACTTTAATACATTTGATGTCTCTTTCAGAGGGATTTCACAGAGGTGGCCAGATGGAGAGCATTTATTTCTGGATGTTATACCAGAAATAAAAGCCGTTTTATCATAGTGCTGTATTTTATTAGCAGATAGAGAACAAGTGTTAAGATGTGGCACCAACAGACAAGAAACGATCGAGATAAAAACAATTCACAGCCGTGACCAATATGCAGAGGTTTGTTAGAGGATATTAGGAAACAAACTGCACCACAAACACCAAAGACCATAGCAGGTGGGTTACGGGAATAAAGATTAAGAGAAATCTACCTCAGAATTAGGTTATAAAACAGTTGGACTTTATATATAAAATGAAATCCCTGCTGAGGATCATGGGGTAATAGATACATTCTGCCTACCTGTCATGATGTTCTGTTTGAAGAGGATCCAACAGCTGAGATGCTGAGGCAGAGAGTAGATTTGAAGATTCAGTGGAAAAAGAACAAAATGAACTAAGATTTACATTAAGCAATGGGAGAACAGGGAGCCACAGGAGAACAAAAAACATCAGAAACAAGAATAATGATGAGGCGAACAAAATCTAATTTAACAGGAGGAACTTATAGCAAGGAATAAATAAACATAAATTAGAATCACTGAGAAAGGACTGAACTAAAGTAAAAGGGAAACAAAACTGATGTAATCAAACTCAGAAACTGAGGAACACAATAAGGATTGAACTACAATAATAATTAAACATTAAAGCAACTTTAAAAAACCCACCATTTTTATCTTTACATTTAACTTGTAGGTCAGAATGTGGCGAACAAGTCAAATGAATAATACTTTTTATGATCTCCTGCAGAAAAGGAGTTAAAATTATAATAATCAAGGAGGAAAAAAACGCAAATTGTTGTTTTTGATAGGCTTGACATAAAAACTCAGATTTATCATTAATATTAAGCTTCTTAAAACTCAAATTCAGATTGAAATTGTATTAGATGTCAGTGTTTGTGCCAGTTGTTTAGTTGGTAGAGATAGAAATTAAATTTCCAGGTGAACCCTGAACTCAAAGGAAGGTTTTCCAAAAGAGGTGGCAGATTACCAAAAAATTGTAAAAGTAGCACTACTTCATATTTTTACTCAAGTAAAAGTAAAATGTATCCGTCCCAGAAATGACTAAAGGAGGAGTAAAAAAAAAATCTAGTCAAGTACCGACTAACTGATCAAATTATCAGTCATTTAAAAATGACATCATCAAAGGGACAATAATATAAAGCTTAGTGGAAATTTTAACGATCGAAGTGGCAATAATTCATGAAAATAACAAAAAATACAAAATCAGGCTAAAGAAATGTTTCTAAATCAGTTTATTTCAATCGTCAGGTGTGTGTCTGTGTCTGGTGAATGTTTGGTTAAAACATGTCTGTTTTTCATTCAGTGGGTCGAGAAATCAGACATTTTACTCAATTAAAAGCATAAATACTTCCTAATAAAATTACTCAAGTAAAAATAAAAAAGTACATGTTTTCCAAAAAGTTACTCAAGTAAAAGTAACGAGTTACTCCCCAACTCTGTGAATATTTCCCTCCAGTTGTCCTGGCCGGGTGGGGTGGGCGCATCCCGTCTCCAATGGCAACCCCATAGATAGATAGATCAGCTCCATCGATATTCGCGTTATTGGAAAGCAGGAGGCTTTTCGTGGAGGATCAGCGACGTGGACGCGCCGTGGATGTCTGTGCCAGCTGCGTGCGTGTGCGTGTGCGTGTTCACCTTGCACTGAGCGGGAGCTCGGGTATTTGGGAGAGGCGGAGATGCTGCTTTGTCATTGAGGACCTCAGCAGCGGCAGCAGCAGCATCAGCAGCATTATTCTCCCACTCCGGCACGTCCGACGCTCAGCATCCTGCATCCTGATGCGCTCCCGGCGGCGCTCGCTGTGTCTCCGTCTCGCTCAGCCCACCTGGATTTTCTGGCGTTTTTTCTCGCGTTTTTTCCAGCCCGGTATGCGCGTGTTGACTGAAGCGGCTGCATACCGTCGACTCGTGTCAATGTTTGAGCCGGAGGAGAGCGGCACGTCCCAAGAGTCAGAGAAGATACGAGCCATCCTGCGGATGCGCTGTTGCTGCTTTGCCTCCAGCGGGAGCCCAACTGTGTGAGATCCATGATTTATCCCTCTGTTTTCTGGGGCTGTCCTTAGAGAGCGCCCGCTTCTTCCTCCTCTTCCTCCTCCTCTTCTTCTTCTTTTCAATAAATAAAAATGGAAAGGCTCCAGTCTTCCATGCGCAAACGGCTCTACAGCTTGCCGCAAAACATTGTGCAAAAACCCACAGTGACTGACAGTGAAGGAGACAGCGGCGACAAGGACACCAGGAGGAAAAGTATTCGGCTAAAACATTTGTCCTCTCTGTCTCCCGCAAGCAGTTGCAGGAGCGTCGAGGAGGCCAGGAGCGAAGACTTGGACAGGGACGTTTCCGTGCTGAAGACCAACTTGAACGGGGACTGCCGCTTTTTCCGGAGCAGCATCTCCTCCATCACCGGGAGGCATCCTGCGGGCTCGGATCCAGCGGAGCAGCGGTGCCTCCTGCCGGAGACGGACGCCGGGGCCAGCGAGAGCTCGCCCGGGGAGCCGGGGGCCCAGGACCGGGCGGCGGGCGGCGCACCGGGGCAGCCGTCCGTGTTCGACCAGTCAACTTTCATCAAGTTGGAGGGCGCGGAGCAGATCATACCCGAAGATGACCGACTGTACCAGGCCGGCTTCATGCACCGGCAGTTCGGGGCGATGCTCCAGCCGGGAGTCAACAAGTTTTCCCTGCGGATGCTGGGCAGCGAGCGGGCCGTGGAGCATGAGAGGGAACGGGTCAAGTCCGCAGGCTTCTGGATTATCCACCCGTACAGTGATTTTAGGTAATTTATCACCACAGAAGATGAATTTACAGGCTGCGTTGGTTCAGTTAGAGTTAGACTGGTCATTAGAAACACCTTAAATCTGTTTTAATAACGGAACATGAGCAAAAACTCCTGAAGAATCGTAAATGTCTTCGACTAATTTAATTATTGGCGATTAATCGACTGTTAGCTAATTGTTAACCGGACTCAAAAAACGGCCGATTAATGAAAGAACAACTTACTCAGAGAGATAATTAAGCCAAAATTGTACAAAAAATATTGACATTTTTGCGTTTGATGGAAAAAAAACTAAAAAAAACTTTGTCTGTAAATATGTTCTACCCAAAACTCCTCAAGTGGCAGTTTTAGCCTCACTTGGTTCAAATTCTGTGAATATATGTTTAATTTAATCAGTTAATCCAAAAACTAATAAACAGATTACACTGTTTGATGTTAAGATGTTGACGTTGGACGTAATTTCTGTTTATTTATTTTGCTGCAGATTCATCTTTTGCTACAAATAATCCAGCGTTTATTTACTTTTTCAAAAATAGAATTGAATATTTTGATTATTTGTACACTGTTTGAAGAAGGTTTAAATGAAAATCTGCAGAAATGGCCAATATTTTTTATGCATTATTCAATTAATCGTTCAAACAATTGATTAATCACCATCGTTTGCGGCAGGCATGTGGGAGGAAGTCGGAGTACCCTGAGAGAACCCAAACACGCAGAAAGATTTGAACCAAAGACAAATTTCCATTGACGCTGCAAAGCCATGCAAGAGCAAATTATTACCAGCAAACATTTGGTGTAACAAAAAGGACTTCCACTGCAAACAAAATCCTCTTAAATTCTGCCGGTCTCTGTCCCGCTTTCAAAGCACATAAACGGGGCGTAAGCTCTTCTTGTGTCCAGCCTGGAGATGTGTGGCTGTGCATGAGCACCGGAGCTGAGCAGCTATCCAACCCACCAATTTTCTTATCAGCTTTTTTATGCCTTCATTACACTCATCCCTCATAATTCCCTAATTTTCCCAGCCGCGCTGCAGCATTTCCCCGCTCAACCGGATGTGTATCACCACCATCAAGGGATTTTCATGACATTTAACCTTGAGGTTCACTGTCATCATATTGTATGCTGATGTGTGTCACTGCAGGGTGTTTTTTTTGGTTTTTTTGCACTCATCTGAATTGCATTTTTTTTTCTTTCTGTGTTTTCAAGCGGTGGATTACAGAAAGCGTAGCGGCGGCTTGGAAATGGGGTAATCAAAATAGGGTAACATGACCATTCAAGATATTAGAAGCACACATCAGTGGAGATTATTACAGCACAATTAGTCTAATGGAGCGGAGTCGGCGTGGACCGGGAGGGGACAGACCACAGGACTCAGACAGACAGACAGACAGACAGACAGACAGAAAGACAGAAAGATGATGCACAATAAAAACTAGAGAGATTGAAATGGGAATGAAGTGGTGAGGAATCAGGCCGTCCAGCTGTTAACTCTGAATTTGTGCTGTGAGGTGTTGTTACTTCAGGGTCTCTTTGGGTCACATTTTGCATCAGGATGTCTTTTTAAATTATTTATTTTATTAGATCTTTTAAGTTGCAGCTCTGAAGATTATGGCTGGATTTAGTTTTTCTGTTTTTGGCTTTTATCAGTGTGAGCATGGGAAGTTCTGCTGCTGCTGCTGCTGCAGACATTCGTCTTCATTTGTGGGAAAATATGAAAAGAGCAGCGAACACAGACTGAACACGGTGGAATAAACACACCGCTGCTGTGAAAACAAACCTCCCCGCTCTACACATTTCTTATGTTTTTACTGTCTTTCATCAAAAATGCCTCCGACCGTCACGTTTTAAAGACAGAACTGGACAAACAATATGACTGAAAAACTTTCCACTATATAAACGTTTCACATCAGTTGATATTGATAATTATTGATTAGCTTTTTTGCTTTAAAAATCTGAAATATTGCCAAACTGGTGATGTGACTTTTCCTGTTTTATCCAGTTTTTACTCCATGATGTTGTTTTTAAGCAGGTATGAGGCAAAAAATGAAACTGCTGCTGCGCAAGTGACTCAGCAGGTTGTTGCTAGATAACCACTAGTTACTCAGCAGGTTGTTGCTAGGTAACCAATAGTTATTCAGCAGGTTGTTGCTAGATAACCACTAGTTACTCAGCAGGTTGTTGCTAGGTAACCACTAGTTACTCAGCAGGTTGTTGCTAGGTAACCACTAGTTACTCAGCAGGTTGTTGCTAGGTAACCACTAGTTACTCAGCAGGTTGTTGCTAGGTAACCACTAGTTACTCAGCAGGTTGTTGCTAGGTAACCACTAGTTACTCAGCAGGTTGTTGCTAGGTAACCACTAGTTACTCAGCAAGTTGTTGCTAGGTAACCACTAGTTACTCAGCAAGTTGTTGCTAGGTAACCACTAGTTACTCAGCAGGTTGTTGCTAGGTAACCAAATACTTGATTCCACCAACTTTCCTCATCTAGCTGTGAGGTTGAGCAGCGAAAGCATTTCCTCTGCCTACATCTCCCAGAATGCTGTGCGGTTCTGGATCAGAGTTATTGATTTATTGTTTAGCCCTATCTAAAGATTCTGTATAAACTATGCACAAACTAGTTTATACATAGTTTCTACTTTTTATCTGTAGTTTATACAGGTAAAAAGTATTTCACCCACAACCTAATTACGTTGGCAGCAGCTACAGTGAGTCTTTTACATCCCAGTGGAATAAGTTTGGTTTGTTCTGGTTTGCAAAACTGATTAGACTGAGTATCTCGGTTAGATTTAAGCACAGCCTTTGACTAGGCCACTCAGAAAGCTTCAGTATGTTTTGTTTGAGCCGTTCAAAGGTTGACATCCTGGTGTGGTTTGTTGTTCGGTCCAGTTGTGTTTGAGCCAAGTTATTATAAATAACTAAAACTAATGAAATAACAAAAATAGTACAAGACTAAATATTGTTTCCCCGTGTTTCATAAGAATAAGTAGTCCATAATTTGTAAGCTCATAGGTGTTTCTCTGGATCTTAAGATGTTGGTTCCTGTCGTTCCGGGTTTGTATAAAGCTAAATGTTGGTTCTCCATGTTTGATTCTTGTTCTGGGTTGTTAAGTAATAAACTGACAGGAGTTCCTCTTGGTCTCGCTCTGAGATTAAAGTATAAAGCTAAATGTTGGTATAATTAATCCACAGTTTGTAAAAGTAATAAACATAGGCAGGTTGGTTCTCCGTGTTTTGATTAAGAAGAAAACAACTAAAACAACAACCCAAAAAATCCAACATAAAAAACCCAAAACTTTCATATCCAGTTTGAAAAAGTGCTGGAAAAAAACAAAACATATTAAATCCTTACCACAAATATCCCACATTACACATGTCTACACATCTTACTTCTAAATTATATGTGCACAATTAAGTAATTGTTATGCAGTCTACTGCTGCTTACTGCTGCTTACTGCTTGTCTCCTGTTTGTCATGCAGCTGCATCCACCATCTTTAGCAAAACAACCAAAAACCAAACATACACATCTCACATATGCAGCCATGTTTCATCTGCATCAACAGAAAGCCTCAATGTTTGCCGACTTCACCTGAGTGACACCTGACCTGCTGAACTCTAGATGCTGTTTTGGATATTTGTAACCTTATTGATGAAGTATTGATGAACTCTTGGAGTAGTTTTGTTTGGCTGGGCTTTTCAACAAGATATAGAGGCTTTTTATGTAAATAACTCCTTAATATTGATGTAAAGGTGCTAGTTGCACTAGCAGATTAACTTACAACATGGAAAAATGTCTTGTTATAAGACAAATGATCTGCCAATGGCTCTGCTGCTTTTCCAACATGTTACTGTCACAAACAGTAAAGAATAAAATGTAAAGATACTTTCCCCCCCAGCAGTGGATGTTGTGGTTTTGTATCTTTTTGTCTTGTACACTAGAGAACTAAACGCTGTTTGCGGACGCAGGACAAACTGAACTGGCACGCTGTGCAAATATGTTTAATATGATTGCTGGAGGGCCTTAGCCGCGGTACAGGTGTGTGTTAAGCCACTGAGCTGCATGCAGGCTGTTCTGCTTCAGCTGCGATCTGCCAGTCGGAGATAAGTATCCCTAGTACAAATGTGATCCCTTTTTTTTCAGCTGTCCTGATTGATCTAAGCTCCTTTCACCATTTTAAGCCTTGTTGTGCTCACTTTGCCTGTAACTCCCCTGACTTTGTGCTGTCTTAGCGTAGCCGCACGCTAACCCAGATCTTGCCCGGTTCCTCGAACAACCCTCAGCTGTAAGAACTGTTTTAGCTGAACGTCGTCGCACCGGAACGTTCCTCCCAACGCTGTTGTGTTGCATGCTGGGAGCCGGTGAGCCAACAAGTAACGCGCGGTCCACTTCAAACCTGTATTTTTATTAATTTATTTATTCTCCATCCAGCTGTTCTGTGACGCGGGGCTGAGCTGTAATGCTAACTACTTAACATCTGGCTGATGGGAGCTGACTTCTGGAGATGACATGGATTCCCAGGAGATAACGATGGATTTAGCCAGAGTGGGGACGTGCAATTAGGACCAGTGTGTCAGCGCGGAGACAACGGGCCAGATGTGGAGAGGAATGCAAATGCTTTGTTTGGCAGAGAACAACAGAAAGCTGATTAGGACAAATGGTCTCCATCCCCGTCGCTGGTTCCTACTTTTCGTGCAGGTTCTAAATAATTAAATTCAAGATAAAGAAGTTGAAGCCGGTCTCTCCTCTGCTTGCAGTGGAGGCTTAATGACGGAGGCTCTTTGTGACCGACCAGCAGGTCAGGGATTCACGTTCAACCGTTGCTAAGCTGCCGCAGCGGGACCCTTAAGCGAAGGCCGTAACCCCATCAACTCTGTATCGAGGCTGACCCTGTTCTTTAGCGCCGAGCTGAAATTTCTACGTAAGCTCAGAATGTTACTCCATAAAGCGATAAAAACTTTTAGTTTTTTTCTCCATGTTAGAGAAGCATCTTCCTGTGTTGTATAAAGTTCTTATGTGTTCACACTGAAGTGACCCAGTTCCGATTCTTCCGACTCAGAACTTTCCATTTCTAAATTCTTGCTGAATTTGTGTTTTAGGGTCGTTGCCAAGTTGAAGGTTTCAGATCCGATTCAGCTTAAGTTCACCTTTTCCTTTAGCTCATCTTTACACTTCCACCATGTTGTTTAAACATTTATGTGTTTCTTTTGCTGGAATGTTGCATTTGATTTATGAGGTTCCCACCCAAACTATCTGTCCAAACATATCTGTCCTATAAGTTCTGGTTTTTGTCGAACATTAACGTTATTCAGTCTCTTCACTGGCTGTAGTTCCTGAGTTGACAGCTTTGTTTCTTTGCAGACTATTATTATGGTCTGCTTGTCTGGGAAACTGGCAGCGCCGCGGCATGTTGGCACGTTCTGAAAACCCTTCATCTGAAGAATATCTTCAGTACAAGGGCTGATTTTAAATTCTTTATATTTTGTACCAGATCCACAAACCGTCTTTCTGAAGGCCTCAAGCTGCTAATTAGAGCCATTATAGGTTTGTGTAATGGCCAAAATTTAATTCTCACGATAATGTTTTATTCTTTTGATATAAAACGACACATTAACTGAGTTGTTGTGTGTTTGGTTTGTCTTTGATTAACTATGAGGTGCTGAAGGCAATTATTAATAAAATTAGTCATTAAGATCAGAAGTTAGATCCTGATCATCAGGAAATTAAACACAAATCGTTTTTAACCTCCTTTGTTTTTCTATGAGTATCTGTGTTATCTCCACTGATGTTTATTCTGCATTTGCAAACAAATGCAGAATAAACAGACAACTTATCTCCAAAACACAAGAGTTCATTAAAGCGTTTTGATGGATATTTTTATCTGTGTCTTTTCTCCACCTGCTTTGTTTTTTTATCTTCTTCCACAACCATGAGATGCTACATTTTTAGTGCCTTTTTGCTGGAGTTTGACTTGTTTAATGTGGAGCAGCAGGTCCAACTCAGACTTCTCACATCCATTTTCCCATGAACCCACTGGGTGCTAACGGCGTATTTTGCAGTCGTTGGTGACTCGATGCGATGCGTCCTGGCAGGTCTGTCTCTTCACGCCGAGGTTTGTCCTGAACGTTTAGGTTGTGCCAGAACTCCAGCTGGATTGATTACAGGTTAATTAGGCCCAGAAATGGACCAGACCTGCGATCTCATGCAAAACCAGGCCTGTAAAAAAAAAGAAAAAAGCTTGACATCTTCAAGCTCCCCTTTCTCATAAAGACTTGATTGTTCCTGTGAGTTTAGATGCAAAGTGAATATTAGAATAATATCCAAACTTTAATTTGATAGTAATATAGAATAAAAGATGCACTGCAAAAACTAAATCTTTCCAAGCATTTTTGTTTTAGTTTGCACCGCAAATTTCTTAGTAAACTTGAAATCAGACAAATTAACTTAAAAGTTACTTGTTTTAAGTAAATAATTCCTTGATAGTGATAGAAAATTACTAGTTCTGTTGGCAGATTATTTCATTTACATGTTTCCCTTGTTTTAAGTTAATTTATCTGCTAATGTAACTAGCATTTTTTCATCAATATTAAGGAATTATTTAAGTACTTAACACAAGTAAAAGTTACTTTTAAGTTAGTTTGTCTAATTTCACATTTACTAAGATATTTGTACTGGAAACTAAACAAAAAATACTTAAATATTTTCAGTGTCCTATATTAAAGTTAGTGATTTTTTTAACTGTATCCGATTCATAGTATTTTTCTGGTCTAAAAATATAAATTACACCGTTAATAAAAACTATATTTGCTCATGGATAACTCATGTTATTTGCAACAAAAACTGTTTTTCTTTTTAATGCTGAATTAAGTTTTTTTGTAAATTCAGCAATTTCTTGCAGTTTTATGCTGAATCAATTTGTTTTCCTAATTTTTTTTTGGACATTATTACACAGGATTTTCAGTTTCAGAAGGAGGCTCCTGCTGATTTCACACTAATTATTATTTATTATTATTGTTGTGGTTGTTTTTACGTTAACCCATGGAAAGAATCGCCTCAGAAATGCGCCTCATTTCCCTCACAGCTCAGACAGGCTGTGTTACAGTGTTAACTGGATTTATTCAAAACAATTCTTCTGTCTCTATGTGTTCATGTCCACAATAATTTATTAAAATATTGAAAAGCATTTCTCCTAAAATAGTTGCTAATATTTTCATCACTGCTGTCATTTGTAACTGCCCAGAATTTGCACTCATTCAAATGACTCTGCATTCACTCGGCTCATCTAAACTACAGACGACTTATGAAATGATGCATCAGGAAAGCGATAACTTATTTTGCTCATTGCACATCTGTAGAAAGCTGTTTAATAAAATCTAGCTTCTGTTATCTGGGGATAAATACCTTCAATGCATTTCTTTCCTTTGTTCTAACCTTTGGCAGAAGAAATACGCATGTGTAAGAAAACAAAACAAGAAAAAAATATTCTGTTGGATTTTACTTATGATTTTTCTGTAAACAATGCTGTTCACAGAGACTTCACGATTCATTTTACTTATTGTTTTGTTTATTTATTTTGGATATTTCAGATTTCTTCCGGTTCCGGTGTTAAATGTTTGTTACAATCTAAAGTCTATTGATCCTTTAGTCCAGGAAAATTGATCGTCAAAGGCCGAGGCATGAGTCTTATTTCCACCGCTGTTTGCAGGTTTTACTGGGACCTGACCATGCTTCTGCTGATGGTGGGAAACCTCATCATCATCCCCGTGGGAATCACCTTCTTCAAGGACGAGCACACGCCGCCGTGGATCGTCTTCAACGTCGTGTCCGACACCTTTTTCCTCCTGGACCTCGTTCTCAACTTTCGCACCGGCATCGTTAAGGAGGACAATACAGAGATCATCCTGGACCCGCACCAGATCAAGGTCAAGTACCTGAAGAGCTGGTTCGTTGTGGACTTTGTGTCCTCCATACCTGTGGACTACATCTTCCTCATCGTGGAAACGCGCATAGACTCGGACTTTTACAAGACGGCCCGGGCCCTGAGGATCGTCCGGTTCACCAAGATCCTCAGTCTGCTGCGGCTGCTGCGTCTCTCCAGACTCATTCGCTACATCCACCAATGGGAAGAGGTAGGTCTTCCTTTTACCATCCACCCTGATTTAGTGATTCCGTAATAGTTTATCTGAAATGTTGCTCACAATAGCAAGAAGGTTGTTGTGTTGGTAACTATTTTTAACTGCAACAGGTCTGTCAGTCTTCTGCTCTCTCACAGCAGAGCAAAAGAGGATATTTAGTGGGGCTGTAGTGATACAATAATCTTACGATATTCTGCCCACAATACGATATATATTGCGATATTCAGCAAACGATAGAATTCGATACACTTTTGCAATTTTCTGAAAGATTTTAGAGGGACAGAGTGATTTTGGTGACATTTTGTGACTGTTATAAAGTTGGA
>CAEGAF010139320.1:0-38426 GCA_903067075.1 Micropoecilia bifurca
AAGTTAAACTTTCCATTTCTGTGTATTGTTTTGAATATTTTCCACTGGATTTGATTGATATTGACACCTTGTGGGTGAATTATTTACTTTTTATTATCACATTATGTTTTGTGATCAACACTACACTGGTGTTACTTTTAATATATTTTAACACTAACACCATTGTAGTGTTAATGTGACACTATGTAGTGTTGAATTTAACACCAGCTGACTTGGACACATATAGACACTTTTGAGTGTTAATTCAACACTGGCATTTTTACTGTGTATTTTTGTCTTCTTTCTAGTGCAAATATCTTAGTACACTTAAAATCAGGCAAAACTAATTTGCAACTGCAAGTAATTTTTCAACAAGAAATAGGAGCTTGTTCAATTTAATAAACCCTTCATTTTGATGAAAATGTAGTTATACTGCCAGTAGAACAAGACATCTTTAAAACAAGGTCTTATATCTTTCTACAAAGTTATTTGTACGTTTTGTTTTATTCCAAGTCCACTAAGATGTTTGCTCTAGAAACTAGACCAAAAATCCTTGGTAGGATTTTGGGTTTTTGCAGTGTTCCACACACCTCTCCACACCATAGCCTTAACCTATAACTAAACACTTGAAGTTTGTGGGTTCACTTCCTTCCCACACTTATATGACCTTGCTACGTAGCAAGGTTTTAAAGGTATCTGTTGAAACCATCAAGTTCATGGTCGACTGGACAGCTCCTCCGTAAAAAAGCTGAACCGTGACACAAGGCGAAGCTCGAACGCCTTTCTCTCTGGGCTGCGCTCTGTGTGTGTATGTGTGTGTGTGTGTGTGTGCTTCCCAGTACGTTTATGTGATGATGTGAAATTGACTTAGCAGCGCCCCTGTCTCCTTGTTTGACAGCAACATGACATTAAGTCTTGTTCTACAGCAACATTAGCGTGGCTCCCCGTCAGCAAGCTGTCTGTGTATGCAAATCTGATCGGCAGCCCCTGCCATTAAGAGACCTTTTTGGGGGGATTTAAAAGAGAAAGGCCAACCAGAACAGAGCTCATAAGTTATTTTATTTATTCTTTGAAATGTGCTGAAATTTCTCACGTTGGGCTATACACATAGAGAAAATGCTTATTTTTTGTGGATCTATGTTGAAGTAGCCCGTTGTCCAAAAGACATAAACTGAATGATCCAAGATTCTGTTCAACTTCCATCATGTTTTCAACTTTTAGATGTGTCCCTGACCAACACATTAAAATCAAATGGCTGAATTACCTCCTTTGCTAATGATGTGATTATTTGACTTATAATATTTTCAACTCCAAAATGCTTTAAAAAGAAGGATAACAGGAAGTTTACACCAACATTCTTTCATTAAAGACAAGGTGGATAATTATCCACCAATGTGCCAAGAAGTAAAACGTTAGTCTATGATCTTGTCTTATTGAAGACTGAGCCTTGTGTAGAAATGTATGCACATCTTATAGCAGCAATAAATGCTTTTAGCATAGAACTCAGAACAAGTCAGTGATTGTGGGACCAACGCTCATGTACAAAGACAGTATCGAGAGATACAGGATTTTTTTTCCTCTTTCCCTCAGAGCCAGTTCTACATCTCTGTTTCTCCCATAGAGAGTTTTTAATTAATTCCTTCCCTTTGTACGTCAGCCAAGATCAAACGTGGAACGACAGAAAAACACTGCAACTTTTTCCCTAAGTGTACTTAATGAGCAATGGTAATTTAGGTCCCCCTTTTCTCAATGCCTCCAAGTGCAGAGCTGAACTACCTCAAATCTAATGCATTATTTATTGAGCACAGAGTGCTGCAAAAGCTGCTCAATATTTCTTGTAATTCTGATATATGGATGAATGGACAGACGGACAGATGGATCAAGATAGAACAACTTTGTTATAAAGCATTTTGTTTGTGATTAGGCTTCATTTAAAGGAGACCTAAGATCCAAAATCAACTTTTTGCATGTTTGCATCCATTTGAGACAAAAACAGTTTTTTGGCATTAAGTTAATTTTTTTTGTGTCTGGAAAAGGAACCATTTCAAAAATGTCCCGATTGTTGAGACACACTGAGTCGTTACCAAGCAACCCAATCCGCAACCAGCCTGTCACCTAGCAACTAAATCAGCACTCCAGTATGTTTGGTCAGCTGGTGAAATAGACAAGTGATTCACTGTAGACTTTCTATTCATAAACCATTTGGTGTTTTCTTGTTGGTTGTGCATTAGGCTCTACTTATGCTTTTCAAAGATGGACAGTTGTATAATCGTGCATCTGTTTGCAGGCATTTTCACTTGCAAGTGTAAATGTTTTGGGGCGTCACCAGCAGCTTGTTTGAATTTAAACTGACAAGATGCCCTAAAACATCTCATTCTGAAAGGAGCTCAAAGTAGGCAGAACTGAGCGGACTAAAATCTCATTACCTAAGAATGAGTTTGTGCAAAAAATTTAATGATCACGTTTCATATTGTTCAAAGAAGTATAACATTTCACAGTGGCGGTAATTTCTTGAATTATATGCTGTAACTTGTTACAAGAATGCAGTATGTCACATGTAGTAAAATATTGTCAAAACATTTGTTTTAATGAATATTGTTTCAATGAAACTCTAGGTTATGCTGCTGTGTTTATATCAAAGCGTTAAAAAAATTGGAATTACTCCAGTACAATTAGGAAAACTGCATTTTCTGGTGTTTTTAGTAAATTTAAAAACCAGAACCCATTAAAATAAAACAATTTTATTGAAGTTACAATTTAAGTAAAACTCTCTGGTGAACAAGGAAATAAAATGCCTTCTTATGGTCACCTTAACCTCATATTTAATTTTATTTATCCTACTAAAATTTAAGTAATCTACAGGATTAAAATCATCTATTTCTCTCCTTCCAGATTTTTCAGGGAACTACCTCCACCTGGATGCAGGCAGCCACACCCAGCGCAAGAAGGCCAGACTGCTGAGCCCCGAAGTTGGGCCAGAACGAGGTCCTCTCTGCCTTCTCTTCTACTACCAGCTCCAGGGGGAGGCGCAGGGGACTCTACGGGTCCTGCTGAGGGACAGCGACCAGGAGGAAACCCTCCTATGGGCGCTAAAGGGCGAGCAGGGGTTACACTGGAGAGAGGGCCGGACCGTCCTCCCCGAAAGTCCCAGAGAGTATCAGGTAGGCGAATGCTGACAATTTTCCAGTCATTATAAGCTTTGGATTAAAAAAAATTGATAGGATGACTCTTTTTAAACAAATTCCTCCTGATAAGACCATTTTTCCTGGCGCAGGTGGTGTTTGAGGGGTTTTTTGATCACCCAACTAGAGGCCACATCAGGATAGACAACATCCACATGAGCAACAGCATCGAACTAGAGCAGTGTGCACGTAAGTCACAAATCTGTCCCATATGGCGGTATTTGTTTGTTCTGTGTTTACCTGGGATCTGGATGAAAAAGGGTGAATGTTAATAAAACTGATCTAATTTGCACTTGCATGTGTCAAAACGAGAAAAAAAATAGCATATAAATAAGAAATGAACGTAGCAGCAAACGACCTTTGGGCATGGATTTTAATCAATTTTTCATTATATCTCCCTCTATCTTTTCCTGTGCCATCCCATCCTGCTGCGTCTTCCTTCCTTCCTTCTCACCCTCATTGTCTACGTTTTTATCCACCCCTAACATCTGAAGTCATCTTCCCCAACTTGTCAGACATCATGCATTAAGTTTGTGCTCACAGTTTTGTGTAACCATAGAGATTTCAGGGAAATGACTAAAAATAATGCATACAGACAGAAGCCAAAATGTTAAAAACTGTGAGATCCGTGGCTGTTACCACACTCCAATCACTTTTTTCAAATGTTAGATATACGATCCCACGTTTTTTGGAGTGAACCTTACAGTATGACCTGAGTTTTTCCACCAATTTTCCACTTTTTCAATCAAATCCCATCTCACCCTTTGCCTGTATGATCTTTATTTTTTCCGTTTCCATTCGATTTTCTCACTTTAATAACCTCCAGCAATTAATAAACAGCAGCAAATTTCAGGTCATGTTCCCATGAACCTTTGACCATCCTTACTTCCCAGTCCTCCTCTTCCTTTCTATTCACACTGTCCCGTAACCTTTTCACCTCATCTTCATCCATTTCCTCCCTTCTACTTGTCAGCATGCTTGCTGACACTAGAGCTGTGTTTAGGAAACAGTAAGAAATGAGGTCATGAGATAGAGTGAACTAGGAAGAGTGAGATCGGTGAGAAAATAGAAAAAGTAGATGCAGAGTCTCTCCTTTTTACGAGAAAAATCCCATGTATAATGGACATATTAGGACCATTGAAGATAAAAAATAAATCTCAGACATTTTCCAGAAAAAAAACTAAGAAATTTGTTTTTTTTCTCAAATATTTCAATATTTCTGAAATTAATCTAAAAAATTTGGAGTATTTTGTAGCAAATTATTTGCCTTTTTAAACTTAGAAAATTATATCTTTTTTCTAGAAAAAGATTTCTGAGATTATTCTAAAAAGTTCTGAATTTTTCTGGCAGAAATTTACCCCTTTTTTCAATCTACAATGACCCTCATACACTGTCGTACCTTTTCATATGGTTCCTATTTTAATAAAAAGTTTGCATCCTCTGAAATCTAATTTTCAGTAAGAGAGCCCTAAATTATGAGCTTTACATTCACATATTTGAAATCCATGTTGTAAAGGACAGTTTTAGATTAAGTGTTCTACACAAATGTTTATAAATAACATTTAGTAATTAGGTTTTATTAACATTTCTAGTAACATTTCTCCTGTTTCTTTCTTTCTCTTTTGCAGAGCCTCTCCCTGCTTTAACTTCAGGCATTCCCAGTAAGTTCTGCTTCTTGTGCATTTGTACATCCTTCTGCCAATCTGTCTGTGCTTCCTGCTTGATGCTAAGCTCAGCCTGTAGCATTGCACTGGCCCAGAGCAACACTTTAAACCGCGGGGAATCTCACTGAACAAGTCTCAACAGCTCCACTCAATTCCCAAGAGTTTGTAGGGATTTTTATTTCTTAAGATGGCATGAATTGAGTACTAATAGTTGCCTGCAGAAGCCAGAAGTCAGCATATTTGTAGTAGTTTAATGAAGGATTTCTGATGAATGAGCTGCTCAGAATAGAGCTTGGAGTAAAGACAACCAAACAACATTATTTTGGTCATTAACTTTCTGCCAAGGATCTTTTTGATGCTGCGCTCATCTGTTTAAGTAACTTACTGACACACACTATCCAAAACATTACAAGAAAGTACATTTTTGTGTTTATTTTCTGTGATTAAAAAGGTAAGTTGCACCAATATGAAGCAAGAATATAGGTTCTCTAAGTCCAGTTTGGAAAGTCAGAGGCCACAAATGAATCCCTAATAAATCCAACAACGTTATGGCTCCCACATGATAAAAGCAATTACATACTGTTTATCTGAAGTTGGACAGAATCGTCTTGTTGCGCTTGTTCTGCAGTAGTAACTAGTTCAGCATAAAATCAAATCAGGTTTTCTGACTTTCAAATAGAAGATGTTAAGCTATGTTTAACGTCACGTTCTCACTACCAAGTACTTAGCATTTGCCTTAAATAATGGTGTTTTTTTGGACTTAGTTGCTGCCTGAACTGAGTCATGCAGGAGTAGTAATGTCCCAATGTGAACCAACTCTGTGCTAGCACCTTAAATTAGATGGCAACACATGCAATCAGCGCAGGTTATGGACCACAACCACCAGCTACTTGCTGAAACACCCTCTAAAAATGCTCATAACTCCTCAAACATCAAATGTACCTTAAAATATTATCATAAAACTGGAAGCACAATTGAAAAAAAAAAAACATATTCAAAGATGTAGAGGACACTGAAAGATATGCAGTGAAACCCTTGAATCGCAAATATTGGGTCTTGGTGGGGATGTGTGGGAGGTGAAGCCACTCAATGCTAAAGAAAATGAATTGTGTTCCTGGATTGCCTGATTTGCAATTGACAATTTTTAGCTTCCGAAGCTGTATTTTCTGTCCTGGGTGAAAAACATCTCCAAATACAGTATGACTTGGAGTTATGGTCCACTGACAAATCCATAAATATGTTAGGGTTGACTGCTTTCGAGCATTTGTAGCAAAAAAATAAAAAAAATGTTCAATTGTTATTTGCACCTTTTTGTCCTTATGTTGGACTCAAGTAAGATATTTAAGCCCGAATATGGCTAACAGCATTTCAATAGGATTCATTCACTCACCACTGACCTCAACTGGACAAAAATAAATAAATGAAACATTCACATTTCTGTTAGCTTAACAGCGACTCACATTGGGTAATGACAGCCCCATATTGAATAGTCACAAAATCTCCTTAATTCTCCAAAATAAGACTGAACTGAGCTATGACAAAAACAGAAATAGTTTACTATATGTGACATTGTTTACGTGGATTTTTTTTCAACCAAATCTGAGAAAGAAAACTATTTTTGTACTGTAATTGTTGCAATATATGTAACATAATTGATATAATAAACCCTTTTAAAAGGAGTTGGGGATGTTTGACAGCTGGAATTTGATATATTGATCATCATAAAGAAAGAATGATGAAGGTTGACTGAATGGATCTTTTTGCATGAGGCCCTGCATGTTGGGGTGAGGCTCTTGGTGATGCACAGTTTTTATTATGACAACAGAATAACATAAAGGTGTTTTTGCGGTCTAGTCCAATATAGTAGGATTCTGTGCTGTAAAGTGGGTTTCCTCAAAGAAACGTGTTAACTTCCAAGACCTCACATTATGAATAAAGATTTAAGCTTGTGAGGTCAACGGGATTAAGAGAAAATGCCTCTATTTACACCCAAATATCTTCATAAAGTTTATTTTACGGTCACAGAGGAAGTAAGATTTTTTTTTCACACCGTCAGCTTCACTTCTACTTTTTCACTCTCCCTGTCTTATCACTCATTTCCTATTAATTCCCTCATCTTTTTCTTCCTATGCTCTCTAATTTCTTTCTCCTAAAGGTCTTTCTTTGTTACTGGTCCTAAAAATGTCCCTGATCTCACCTGCATAAAATGCAGAGCTGTTCACCATCCAACTTCTCTTTTTCTTCTTTTCTTCCTTGCTTTTTTCTCTTCGAGTGTTGCTCCTTCATCCTCAAATAGCCCAGCCTGAGAGGAGATAAAAGGCTTAGGCAGATTATGCTCCCGGATTTCTTGTTTTCAAAGTCTGGGTTTGGGCCGTGATCCACTGGCTTTGCGTGTTCGGTTGTTTAGAGAGCTGACCATGATGTTAAAACATATCCGAACCCCCCGAGAAGAATGTCAGAACTGGCGCTTAGTTGTACATTTTGTATATTCAAGGGTAAAATACACATTCAAAGTCAGAGTATTTGGCCTGCGTAAGCAGAACTGACTCGCGTTTCCTATATCCAGATACAATCCCAAAAATAGTAAAAACCGAGAGACGGCTCAAGTCAGCTGAGTCATAGCACAAGTATTTCACCTAATCCTCGCTGAGCTTTTTACAGTTAATTCCTGGACAGTGATCATATGACTCTTGTTTTAATGGCAGTGCAGGTTCTAGTTGTAGTTCTTATGGGACTAAATGCCAGAAGCAAGAATTAAAAGTTTCCCTTGAGACGCTTGTTAAAAAGGTGACCCATCCATTATTGTAAATCTTTACAACGTGTCAGGCTTTTTGTCCATTGATATTTATTACTGTGTCTGTATTAATGGGAAGTGAAGCTTAAATTATTTCTGTCGCATTTACAGTCAACTCCATCAAGATATTATGCTTTGCAAATTAGATATGGTTTCTGCTCTTAACTGCTTACAACTATTTTCAGTTCTACAAGTGGCAGCTGAAGCACATTTTTAAATTAAAAATACAAATTAAGCATTGTCAATAGGCATGTTCCCATCAGGATTTTTCAAATACAGATCCAATTCATTAAGGAATAGCGTCAGCACCAAATCCAAATTTGATGAAAATCATGACTATATGACGTTTAGAACAAAGTAGCATAAAAGTAAGCTAAGATAAAAGCTACATTTTATCAATAGTATTAGATTGAGTTTGTTGGCCACCAAACCAAACATGTTTAATTTTACTGTGTCCATTGGTTCCAGATGGAGCTTGGTGAAACAATTTTTTGTTTGTATATGTGATCCGTCAATGTTCAGTAAACTCACGTGTTTCCCCTAGATTAAACCATTTTAACCTGCAACTGTTGCCTGTACCAGAGTAAACATGCTAACTATAGCCTAGCTAAACGCAAGGTATGATAATATGTTTGCTCAATTTTAGAATGACTTGTTGATGATCAAATATGGAGCAATTACAGATAATCAAACACACAGAAAACCTGCAGAAGAAGTGATTTTCATGCTTTATAAACTTATTGCCAATTTAACGTCTATTTGTCTGGGTTACTATGGTTACTATATATTTACAGTGTGTCTGAGCACGAGCGCAGACCTGGAGTGGCCAATATAGTCTTTCAATCTGAATATCATTTTGAAGAGTGAAAAAAATGTGCATAGCTTAGAATATGGTTTTGCTACTTGTAATTGGGCCTTTATTTAAAAACCCAGACTGTGTAAAATGTCACTACTGTTTGTGCTTGACATAAAAATCACAGACAATACACTGAGAATAGGTATCGGGACTTCAGTTTAGTCTAGGACTCCGATACCAAAACAAACTTTTTTTCCTCCCCTTAAAATTGTCTCTTTGTTCACCTCAAAGCAATTTTGAGTCCAGACCTCACTGAGAGAAGCTTTACTATCAAAGTCAACTCTTAAATAGCCTATCTGAACTTTAAGATAAAGTCTAAATGAAGTCGACTGGCTTCCTTGTGATTCTCTATCCCGCTCCATCTTTTCATTATTTCTCTTTCCTTTCTGATCCCTGGCTAGTTGTTGCTCGTCTGAGCTCTCTTTCTCTTTTTTTCCTGCTCATGTGCTTCATCTCTCTCTGTTTCTTTCTGTCTCTCTCTATTTCTCTCCACAACAACTTCGTTCTCACAGCAGGTTCCTCTCACAGTGAGTTGACAGAGTATTGAAGTTTCAGTCAAGCCCTTTAATGCAGGATTAAAGATATCATGGCAGGATTAGCTCTTTCCCTCCACTTCTTTACCCTCCCACCCTTCTATGGTCTTACTTTTTACCAACCCCTCTCTGTTTCTTTCCATTCTCTCTTCCAGTAATACCTTCTCTCTTATCCTTCCCCCAACCCTGCAATTTTGTTCTCTCCTTCTCGCCACCCGAATTTAGTTACTCTTGACCCCCTCAAAACAGAACAAAACAACTCCATCAAGGCTTAGCGTTCCACATTTTTTGCTTAGCCGGACCGAAATAAATCGTTTGCGTTCTCTGGTTCAGTTTGAGCGCATTGCTTGGGTCTTTGCGTGTCAATATGCAGCAGATGCTTGTGATGTTTGCATCAATTAAGATAAAACGTTTCTGGCTGTGTAGATCTTAGACAATGTATCTGAAATTTAAGGATGATTGTGTTTCTGCCTGATTTTGAGTGATATTCAGTGAAAACCATCAAAGGTTTTACCCTTTCTAGCCAACACTGGTCCTAGGGATCTCAAGCTTTCAGTACTCGTGCATATTTATGTTGCTCGTAGGAGTATTAGACTTTGGCTATGTAAAGTATGCATGAGTAGTCAGTGTTTCACTAGCAGGTAGAGTGCACTCAGTGAAACAGAGCAGATGGGTGAGGCAGTCTGAACAATGATTTGAACAAAATAAAGAAAATGTGTATTTTAGCATCTGGAAAATCTAAAATCTACTGTTTCAGTGTCTTTTTTTTATTTTTTTTACTTTTATTTGAGTCTATTTTGTTCTGAATGTTTCAGTAGATCAAGGAACACCAATAAAAACACCATCAGTCAGCAATAAAATCCAACATGATGAAATAAACCAAATAGTTTTAAAAAAATCTACAACTCATTTTTACTTAAGTTTAATTAGCTCTGCTTTATGTTATTTTCTATTTTACTTCATAAAATTTTGACAACATTTCATGTTATTTTTTAAAAAAACACAAAATAATAATTGATAAAAACTGATAATACTTTATATAAGTACAGCTTTTATTCGACTCTAGTTCTGTTTTGTTTCCTCAATAATTAAATATAAATTACATATTATATTATATTATATTATATTATATTATATTATATTATATTATATTATATTTGTTGTGTAGTACTATGATTAAAATAATTCCAAGGAAAGAACATCTATGCATATTCTTAGTAGGTTTATCTACCATTAAAGTTTTATGACCACACAGACGTCTAGACATATTTAATTTTTAAATAGATTTTTTTTTCTGTTGTTGTGGTATTGATTTTGTTTGAGGTTTCAAAATTTATGCGCAAGTAAAATGAAATGATTTGTTCTGTAAACTACTGGCATGTCTCCCAAATAAAAATACAATGATTGATTTTTTTTTCTTTTTTTTGCAAATAAATTGGTCAAGGACACAAGAAGGTAGTGATTCCAAAGAATAAAGTAAAAAAAAAATCATGCTTAAACAAAACAACACATTGATATTTAAACATTACAAGAGCTCAGAAATCAATATTTAGTGAAATCAGAGCTTTCTCTGCATCTTGGCATGTGCTTTTAGATTGCTGTTGGATTCAGGTGATCAGTCTTTTTAAGCAGAATGATATGTGCCTATGCTGGATTTACGGAAATAATATTCAGCTTTTCCAGAGCTACATATCATATAAAATAGACACTATATTATAGGAAATGCATCCAGCTGTAAGCATGCAGAGAAATTAAAAGCTTGTCAGATCTGCCATGTCCAGATAAACACTCAATCTCCAGCTTTAAACTCTTCAATGCAGTCTGCATGCCTGCCTCACTCCTCCACTGAGCCAATCAGTAATGTTTCCTCCTGCCCTCCAGGGGGTGCCATATCTGGGATGAGGCCCACTGTAGACGCAGTGAAGGTGCATCCGATCCCTGCCTACTGGTACTATGTGTTGATGGGAGGCAGCGCATTCCTGCTGTTGATAGGTCTGACTGTGGTTATGGTTCTCTGCTGCCAACGCCGCCACTGGATGAGCAGGAAGTCCAACACTGGCCACCACCACCACCATCATCACCACCATTCGGTGATGTACCACAACAACCAGCCAGCCTATCAGCAAGATCCAGAGAGCTACTACCAGAGTCAAAACCCCAGCTGTAAGATGTTCTGCAGCACCAACCAGAACCACCTTTACCCAGGAACGGATTCCAGCCTGGAACCTAAACTCATCATAACGCTGGAGAAAGACGACAGCTACGGCTCCCGCTGCTGAAATGACTGGACTCTAGTGAGTCATACGGTTTCAACAGGACGATATGGTCAAATGAAGAGCTGAAGAGTCTGATCCTTTTCTTCAAAGAACAAGGAACTCAGCAACAACAGCTCTGTCCAGCAATGGTGGAAGTGCTTCAGCTCTTCTTGTCGATAACGGATCAGTGCACACTTCTGGGTTGGTGCCTGACAACAAAGTCCTGTTCTTGAAGATGGGAGAAGCCTCAGCTTCCAGTTCTACTGTTTCAGCATAATGATTTTTGATGTCCCTTCATAGTGTTGATAAGTGTAAATCAGACTAGAGATTAATTGGATCTTCAATTAAGCATAAGCAAACTTATATCGATCACATAACAAATTGTTGGAAAGACTGCATGGATATGCAATCAGCAATGTCAGTGTTCCTCTTTTCTCAGAAAGGTTTGAAGGATGCATTTTGTTTCAGCACTTCTTAGAGTCTTAATGAGGAAAGTTTATTTGTCAGAGAAGGAAAAAAGGACAGAAAAAGATGAGAGTATTGGTGGTTTTTGGAGATGAATCCCACAATAAGAATGAAAAGTGATAAATGCACGGACAGTCTTAAAAACAAAGTAACCTCACGTGTTACTTTGGGTGTTTTTTTGTTCATCAAACCTTGGATATGCCTTTGATAAAAATGTGCTTTAAAACGTTCACCTCCCTCCCACCATAGTTTGAGATTGTGCTTCAGTGTCAAATCAAAATGTGGATGATTGCCGAATGTTGCCTGGACCTTCTGCCTGTTGGTTAATGTTTCAAGCTAAAACTCAATGTCAGTCTTACATTTGAGTGACTGAATGAAAAAAACTCCAAAGGAATGCTTTCATTCTGTTTTCTGTGCAACAAACTTTTATTCACCTTTGTCCAATTGAAGTTTCACTTTGGATGGATACTCACCACAGTTTCCAGGTCTGCTTTAAGTCAAGAAATGAGACCAAACATGCTGTGATGAAAATGACTCTTATTTGTTTAGGTTGAGTGTCCTTTTAAATAAAACAATGTTTTAGTAATGCTTATAACAGGGTTCTGTTGAAGAAGCTTTTGGCTTAATTGTGTTGTGCAGCAACTTTAAGTGTTTAAAGGTAACCGATCACACGAGCAAAGATATGAACAGAAGCTTTAATAGAGTTGATTTGATAAAAATATAGAAATAAAAGTTGAGCAGTTATGCTTGTATTTATATATGTTTATTCATCCGTGAGAGAGGTTTCTTAATATTTAAAGATTGACACCAACCTGCCTTTTTCTCTCAGATTTAAGGAATTTGGACAAATTCCTTTTAATCAAGGTTTGGAGAATGTTTATATATATCGTTTTTTTCTTATTGTTTACATGTATGGATATACCAGATCTCAAAAATGTACACTGTTAAATTGTGAGGAGTTTTGTGACGTATAAGTCAGATAAATCCTGTACAATTTAACTGAAAGATTAACATATCTGCAGTGGACATTTCTTCATCCTTTCTGTAAAAAATCCATTTATCCAAGGGATGCAATTTGAAAAATCTTATGAAGCTGAGCAAAAGGTGATTCCACAAAGTATTTATACTTAGCAACCATGTAACCATTTCTTACATGTTCCACCTGACACATTTGTTTGTTTTTTCAGTTTAATTGACCAGGATTTTCAGTTCAAATTCAAAAACACCATTGAGATATTAAATGTCGTGATATCTCATATTACATCAAAACTCTTGAAATAGAGTAAATGGTGATGGTGTGGGCGGGGAGGATCTCCTGTAGCAGTCTGAATTACAGCAAATTTGAAGAAGCCTCTGACATATATCTCATAATTAAGGTGGGAAAATTACTAATGATTTATTGTTGTTTGTACAACTTACCATTTTAATCGGGATATGTTCACTTTTTAGATCCACTGTTTAAATTTATATTTATTTAAGAGTGCCTAACTGTGTATGGATTTACATATTTTACTGCATACTCGTACACTTTAAATGCATTTTGAGATAAATATTTCTCAAAACGTTTTAGCCTTTTTCCTGACAAGTTGTTAAACTTTATTTGCAATGTTGAGATTGAGGATTTTTCATTCAATTTTGCAGGCTGTGGGTCATTTGTAAAATTTATCTGTGATTATTTTCTTCACTTAAACCTATTTTATACACACCACATGTTTTATTTAGGGCTGCATAATATTTTACTGCAGGTCTGAGAGAATATTTTTGTTGATTTTTATTTTTTATTTCATATCACTGCTTACAGTTGAAGCCATTTGGATCCAAGTGTTCAATTTAGACTCTAAATACAAAAATGAAGCAAATCAATTACAATAGCAGTTTAATTTGCTTGCAATCAGCATCTCACCATCTTGTATCTTCTGCTACACACCTACATCACCCTGTTCATGTCTAAATCCCCCCTCCATCCTTTCTTAAAGCAAAAACATCCCTGTTTCAATATCTTCTCCCTTTCTTTTCTGCAAATCCTCCCAGTTAAAAAAAAAAGAAAACACAAGAGAGTAAATGAGAAGCAGCGATGGAGGGGAGCAGAATCTCTCCGAGGAGAATGGCCCATTAGGCGAGCCCCTTTTTCCTCCTAAGAATGCTCCCCGAGATGGAAGGAGATGAAAGAAGGGAGGGGGGAAAAAAGGATAGCTGTCCATACTTTCTAAAGATAGATTTTTCTTTTTACTCTGAGAGAGAGGCTAACGGGAAGGCAGGTTGGGGGATTGGATTGAAGATGGAGGGCAGGTCGTTTCAAACACAAGAGCAGATGAAAGAAGTCTTTTGGGAAAACCGGCAGAAGGACGAAGGCAGGCATGATACAAAAAGTATTCATACCCCTTGACATTTTGACATTCTGTCACTTTATAATCACAAACTTTAGTGTGGAAGTTTATGGTAGGTCAACACGAAATAACAATTGTCAAGTGGAAACAAGAAATTAAAATTCAGCCTCCTTTAATCTAGCAGCCATTAGAGCAAGCAAATGCCTTCATGAGTCACCTGATTAGTAAACAGAGTGAGATTCTGTGTGATTTACGTCGACTGTAATGCATCGAGGTCCGCTCATCAGGTGAGAGGACAACCATTAGTCATATGCTCCATAAATCTTGCCTTTATGAAAGAGCTGAGAGAAGAAAAAAAAACATTGTTGCAGTTTATTTCAAGGTATGTTGAGGACACAACACCTGGGAGAAAGAGGCTCTGGATAGATGACACATAAAAAAATGATTTGATATAAGCAGAAAATGATGTGAAACTAAATTCACATGACCATAAAGACACCATACCTGCAGTAATGATAGGTGGTGACAGCATCATGCTGTGAGGATACATTATTTCAGCAAAGGTTGAGTTTTTTTTCCATTTATCGGCTTTAGCCAAATAATTATGTATTTTTTTAAATAACTGTTTTATCTGTTTTGAACTGGTGATTGGTACCTTACATTACTAATCAGTCTATCACATAAAATTTCCATCAAATAATGTTAATGTTTGCGGTTACAGCATGACGAGATATGAAAAATCTAAAGGTTTACCGATACTTTTGCAAGGCATGCAAACCAAATAAACCAATATGCACCAGTGTGAGGTAATTATCCAGATTTCCACTGAGCTCCCATAAAGTCAGTTAAATCATTATTTTATGGAATAGTTGTTCTCTGCATTGACTTATTTCATCATACTGCAACTCACAGAATGCAGTTTTGTGCTTCGGTCAACAAGTATTTCAGTTATTTTGTGCTTGCATATCCATTCTGTGCCTTCCTCAGCTCCTCTTTCTTCAATTTCAATCAACTTGCGCATGATTTACACATTAGATGACTCATTCCAGCAGCCCGGTGCCATAACCCAATCAATGTGAGTCCGAATTCAAACCGAGGAATGATATATGACCGTATTTATCCTGTGCTACTCGTGCACTTTTCTGTTTTCATTCGTCCTCAGTCTATCAAACTTTTTAAAAGATTTGGAAAACATTTCACCGGGAGCTTTTAAATCAGCCCCACTTCCCTCCATCATGGACTACTTTGAAGCCATTTAATATTCCTAATTAGTTAATGGAGGCGATTGCGTTCATAAAACCCCGCAGTAAGCATTTTTATCCTCCAAGGCATCCATATTTTTTTTTCGTCTCTTTCCTTCTCCTCCTCTTATTTTTCCTGGAGAAATATTATCAGTGTGAACAGTCTAACAGGTCCTCGGGCTCCTGCACAACCAAAAGTGGCAAAGAGCCATCCCCATCGCTGCCTGAATGAAAAAAGGCCTCTTTTTTTATTCCTCTCTTTACTAATTGAAGAGAGGAGAAAAATGGGACTAGAGGGAGTTTTAATCCCTCTTCAGATCCGTGTGATAATTCTTCTCAGGATTCTAGCCTGGAGGCTTTAAACATTGTTCAATGATCATCTAAAGACTGTCCAAGCTCCTTTTTCCCTTACTTTGGATTTGCCATCTCCCTGTAAGTGATTTGATGTTTCGTGGAGGCCCACGGTGGTTTTATTTGATCAAAGACAACAGAAGTTTAGAGCTCAGAGAGAGACTGCTGTGAAGGGGAGCTTTTACATGTTCACAAGTCAGAGCTTTAGTTGTACTGCAAAAGCAGATTGCAGGAAGACATCAAAAAGGTTTCTAACTTGCATACATAATGTTTTAGTTACTGAAATAATCAAGGCTTTTTTCTCCTTGTTGGAACAAATAATTGTGTGAAAGCAAAGTTGAAGTAATTGAGGTAGATCTTTATTTTTTTTTCCTCCTCCCTCGAAGTTCACTAATAGCATAAACAGTGAAAAAAGATCCCACAGCCTGATGCTTCCATCTCCGTGTTTTTGCCTTGTAAATTCCAGACCCGTCTGAAAGCAGAAACGTTTTATTTCTTTGTCCGGTGAGGACTGGTGTTTGGGTTGTTCTAGAACACCCTAACCAATCATTTTTTATTAGCTGGAGACTAAAGGACAGTTCAGTGTTCCAGTGGTACAATAATCCCAAATTTTGGTTGGATATCGAAAAGGTGTCCAGATTAAGCTCATAAAAGAATTAAATATCTCAGTTGTTCATAGGTCCAATCCTGACTTCAGCCTCAGCAGAGTCACATTACCTTAAAAAAAAAAACAAAAAAAAAACGTTCTGCCTAACTGGAGCATAAATGGAAGGATTCCTGTTGTTTTAATTACTGGTTAAATTTTGCATCTTCATTTATTTTCTTCTAAACTGTTAGTTCCTTTCAACTCAGACATCTATATTCACTTTATATCAGAACTTTACACCAACTCATGTGCGTGGTTGTCATGGTAATTTTAGGCTTTTAATAATTTAGTTTAATAATTATTTTCTCATGACGCAATACACCTAAACTCCCATCTTATACTTGATCCCATAAGCTTTGTAGTTTCCAGCCAGCATATAACAGTTTTCTGGTTACACTGACACTTTTTACAAAATTGATTACCGGTAAGTTCATTTAAATCCTGGAATGGTCTTCACTTTTTATTGAGGTTTCAAGTTTTCTGCGTATGCATTTCATATCCAGTTTTGCCTATAATTCTGATTTGTTTTACTGTCTCCCTGTTGATGTTTACTGAAAAATTTGAAAACATTTGAAAACAAACGTCTTGTATTTTCCATCCAGTTTGTGCAATGCACCAGTTTTAAAATGTGTGAGCCCACAGCATAATGTTGCCATCACCATGTTTGACAATTAGAACATCATTAGGTTTAACCAAATATTAATACATACATCTGTCTGTCAAAACACCAGATAATAAAGTGTACTGCCCCCATTAGACAATGCAAACCTTCCACTAGTTTCTATATTGGAGATCATTTTTGACTCTTGACATAAGTAAAACACAGTCATTAGTTAAAAACAATGTTTATTTGCACATTTTGTTGTTGATTTGTGTTGGACTTTACTGATATGAAATATGGATGCATGACACAGAAAATGCTCATACTCTGATCAGATATGCAAAGGAACATCTTTGTTTTATTTTCTTTCTTTTCTTCAGCTGTGTATGTCCGTGTCAACTTTTTATAATAGAAAGCTCAAATTTTACAGCAGGCATCCTTTAAAAGTTTTAATCTCACTGTTATTTACAGTTAAAGGAGAACTTGAGGCTTGGAGATTATTGAATCTATAAAATTGAAGATGCCAAACTTGTCTCATGGATGAATGACCTTATCTAACGGAGGAAATGAGGCTCCATATCTTCTTTCTTTTTTTTTCTTGCACACCCTAAATTAAGTTTTCACCTCCTATCTTCTGAATATCTATTACAGTTTCTGGTTATAAAGTGCTTTTGGTTTCTAATAAATGATTATCAGCTCCACAGATATTGCTCCATTTTTATTTTTATTCTCAAATCGACCGGAACAAGAACTGAACTTATAACAAAGCCTTCAAAGTCTTGCACTCAGCAGTTTTAACATGATATTTTAGCTTGTTGAATTTCTCTGGCTTGGTATGTAAAAGAAAAATGGTTGTGGTGAATGTGAAAGTAATAAAAGTAATATTTTTTTTATCAAAATAAAAGGTTTTGTGCGTCTTTATCTGTCTTTCTCCTCCCTATCTTCACACTCTCGTTCGATCTCCCAACTTTTTTTTCCATTTACAAGCAAATAATAATAAAAAATAAAAACACTGATCCTTATCACCCTATGGAACCGGTGGGGAGCCTGGCTGAAGAGTACAGCGTTATATTCTTCCCTCGACAGACTGAACGGAGACGCTACAAAAGGTTTCCGTGTGAGATTTGTTGTTTGATCTCTTTAGAAAACTTTAAACAAGATCGAGGCGATTGTACCGAGCGATTTCCATCTACACATGCAGCTGCTGTGTGCTGACAGGGTCGGAGATGGACTGATGTTATCGGAACATGATCTAAACTCTGGAGTAAGCGAGTGGACAGGGGAGATTAATGCAGCTTTTCTTTCTGTCTCTCCAACAGATCAGAAGCCTAAAGATTCCGGAAACGATCCTGTTTTCAATCACAAGCAGCACATCAATGGAGGTAAGGTCCTCTCTCCTCCGGCAGCCAGAGGCTACACTGTCTGTCTCACCCACACACTTTAATGGAAATACCGTTAGCAAAGGGATGCCTGTAGCTCTTCTTTATTCATGCAGTTCCACAAGAAATAAGCCAGTGGCAGAAGTCTGACAGAGTTTGCACAGAAGGAAGAAGAATGTTAGCCAGCATTCAAATGTTTCTTTTTTTTATTATTTTTGCATGTAGTGTCTTTTTTTTTCTTTGTTTCTCATGTTTCAATGACCCATAAAGCACGACAGACAGTTCACTCCTGTGCACACAGAAAAACATGACTGCAGCAATCACAGTCTAGAGCATTTTATTTTTTTTCCTTTTTCCAGCCCCTAGACATTTACAAGAGAATACTTGCAGTTTGTCTTCTAAAATGTGTGTTTACTGTCTGTGGAGTGTTTTTCTGTGTGGGCTTCTCATAAAATGCTAAAAATGAGACATTTGCATCACTGTTTTACCACATAGATAAACATGCATCCTTCTGAACCAATAAAAACAGCTTAGACATTGAAAAGCCTCAACACGTCTGCACTCTACGCTTTGCAGATGCAGAATGCAAAATATAGCATTTTTGTAATAACAAAAGTTTTTAACTATAAAGGCAATTTAAAAGGTGGGTTTAAAAGTTCTTAGTGTTTTATGCAATATATGTGTAGAAAATCTACAACAGAATGGCAGTAATTGTACAAGACTTGTAAAAATAATGTTGAGGTTTTTATTCATGTTTTTATGTGGGCTGCCATTTACACTTTTTTTCCCCTGGGTAAAAATTTGATGATTATTTTCTTCTAAATATAAATAAATACTTCAGTTTAATTTCATTAGCCTTTCAATTACAACTGTTTATGTAGCACATATTGATACATGTAATCTTTCTGCGGTTCAAGACATTTTATTTTGTAAGTTAAGCAGCATTTTGACTTAAAACATCAGAGGCGTCCAACTCTTACATTAAGTGTCTCTGTTCCAACACAGCATAGGTGATCAATGAATTACCCTCTCAGTATGTCATTAGGTTCTGCAGGTTATGAACCATTTGTTTAATTCAGGTGTGTTTAACCCAAAAAGAAATGAAAAAAACACCTTCAGAATGTAATGTCACAAATCAGCAAGCACCGCCGATCACCTAGCAACCCCAGTCAAGCCCAGCCCGTTACCTGGCAACCCAAGTTGAGCTTCAGCATTGGGTCAGTTGGTTTCATTTATATGCAGTGGCTGCTGGAAAAGACAACTGTTTTGTTGTTGACTTAACATCCAGAAACCACTTTCTGCATTATTGTTGATTGTGCATGAGGCTCCACTTCTGCTTTTCAAAGATGCACGGTTGTGTAATTGTGCATCTATTTACAGCCATTTTCACATGCAAGTGTAAATGTTGAGTTGGGGGGCGTGGCTGTTTATTTGGATTTAAAGTGGCAATGCGCCTTAAACAGCTCATTCTGAAAGGACCTCAAAACGGTAGAACTGACCCGACTACAATCTCATTACCGAGAAAAACTTTGTGGAAAAAATGTAATGATCATGTTGACCTATCTTAACCTGTTCCAGGAAGCATAACAGATCACCTTTAAGGACAAGGATTTGCCAACCCTGCTTTAGATCAAACCACATCCATGCGTTAGAATGACCCAGTGAAAGTCCAGACCAAAATTGAAAATTTGTTGCAAAACTTCCAAGATGGACAGAAACTTTAGCCTCTAGGTTTTTATCGCACATGCAAAAGTACTTTTTCCTAAATTTCTCATGTTGTCTCCAGATTTTGACTTCACCGGCTGGCCGTCCTCCTTCTCCACCCCGTCCTCCGACATGGACCCATCCTCAGTGACGCTGGTGTCGGAGAAGGACAAGGACAACGCCTGGCTGTACACGCTGGACCCCATCCTGCTCACCATCATCGTGATGAGCTCGCTGGGCGTCCTGCTGGGGGCCGTCTGCGCCGGCCTGCTCCTGTACTGCACCTGCTCGTACAGCGGGCTCTCCTCGCGCTCCTCCACCACGCTGGAGAACTACAACTTTGAGCTGTACGACGGGATCAAGCACAAAGTGAAGATAAACCAGCAGAGGTGCTGCTCGGAGGCATGAGGAATGACGGACATCCGCTGAAGATTTTCCTTCCTTCTTATTTGGACAGAGACATGAAAAAAGAAGCCCTATCTGAAATTTCAACCCTCGTCCCTGCCTGAAATCTTGCTACTCCTTTGCGCTGATGTCAAACGGGGGTAACACTGAACACTCTATGTGCTGGAGGTGGGGGGTCTAAAGCGAAGGAACGTCTGATCCCTGATTCCCCTGAAGCAACTGAGTCCCTTTTCTCCTCTGCCTGCAGGAGAAACCTGCTCGATTCTAAAAGCCTGTGAATGAATGATTGAATGAAGGAATGAAATAAAAGAATATAAATGACTGAAGTACCATAAGATACATCCCACCAACCACTGGAATGAAGTGGACTTCAGCACCCATGACAATCTGGACAATTAGACAGTCTGGGGTGTTTTAGTTATGAATTTCTGAACGGTACTTAGCAGAACTTTAGATGTTTTTCCTCATCTTCCAAAAGAAGATGGGTTGAAAAAATCTAAGTGTTTGCATCTGATTGCTTGTGAAGACTTCTCCTCCAGTGGTCCGTTTTAATCTGGGTACTTTTGACTCAAATCAACACATATCAAGTGAATGCCTACCATTCTAAATAGCTTAAAAAGGAAACGACGTAAAAGAATCCAGACCTTTTTTTTCCCAGTGAAAAAGGAAAAGGAGGCAAATATTTTCTTTCCCTTTTGTTTTGTTTCTGAAAGTTTCTGGTATGAGTTCTGTGAGTTTTAAACGTCAATAAGCCTGCCATGCGGCGCCCGCTAGCTCCTTTGTCCGCCTTCGGTCTGCGCTTTGTGAAACCAGTGGCATAGAGAAGTAATGGTGACTGTTTTTGTTCTGTTTTAGACTTGTGTCCACTTGGATGAAAAAAAGGTGAAGAAAAAGCGAGCTTCCGTTCATAGCAGCCCTGTAGAGCTTTTTATGCCATTTTTAGACCTTTCTTTTAGAGTTTTGTTGAACTCCATGGTCTTAGTTGTTACTTTAGTCCTTTTTCTATTTTACATTTCCCATTACAGATTATCGGTCTAAGAGTAGGGAAAAGTTATACTCAAGACAGAAAATCAGAGTTTTATCAAAAAAAAAAAACTAATCTAACATGCTGTTATGGAGTTGTGGTTTAGATTCAGTATTCTAGAGTTTTTGGTTTTTTGGTATATATATATCTATATTTTTTTGCTTTTCAGACTGTATGATGCCCAAATGATGGACAGACACTGTGTAAACAAAATGTCAGTAATTATTTTATTGCAACCTATGGATTGCCAAAGAGCTGTGTATGTGCTCAGTGGGTCTGAACAAGTGTTAAATGAGGCTGGGCGGACTGGGAGTGATGAAACGACATGGTGCTGTAGCATCACTCTCAATCCTAAGAAGCCTGTTTGGGGACAAAAATGCAGAAAGATGACTGAAGGTGAGGATTGGGAATCATACCGTTGACTTCTTTAGACACACAATCGAGCCTTAAGTAAATTACAGTATACGCTGTATTGGAGGACAGCCATTACGGAGGGCCAGTGCTGCTGGAGAGACTGATGCTTCAAATGAGACACACACTCACATCTACACACACATGGAATATCTACGCTCCCCTGTTTTCAGGACTTTACGTAATCCTCAGGCCCACACCTCAACTTTAAAGGTGGAGTTTGGTTTGTTTGACGTTATGCAGAGTAGGTCTGAGCTGCGAGTATCTTACCTGCAGCAGGAATCTCAGTTTGGAGAACCAAAAAGAAATCACATTTTATTTTTTCCAGTAACATCATGTTTTATTGCAGTTTCCCAATGTCTTCATGTTGAACCTAAATGACTTGAAATAATTACTAAAACATATTTGAGAGTTTTGACTAAATCAAAAAATACTGTGATAATTCTAAATGAGAACTTTAGAGTAAACCCCTCAGCTAAAATTCACTTTGTTTGTTATTTGACTCCTTTTTTATTTTCTACTTTCTATTCTTGAAGTATAGTCGTTTTGTAAATTACTATTTTGGGGTACAAAATGATATAGGTACACATTTTCTACCAGCTATGCGTTATCGGTTATTTTAATTTGATCTTGGGACGTAATCGGCTAGATTTTATAAGGAAAACATCAAATGCATTACAAAGTTTTCACTGAATAATCCGCAAATCATATTAGATTTGAGCTTTTTCAATGGCCATTAATCATAATTCATAAAAATGCAAAGGTATAAAGAAGAATATATATATTTATCATGGTTTAACAATGGGAGTGGATTTTGCTTGTCTATTTAGACAGTTGTAATATTTTCAATGCAATCACAATATTGTAAGCCCATTAGCCATCATTGAACATGATTGAGAACATTTTTAAAAAGTAAAATTGTTCAAACTGTTGAAGAAGTGCTGTATAGTTTTTTGGCTTCAGTTGTTTCATATGTAGACAATTTCCTTTTTAAGTGGAACTTTAGTTTAGTTAGTTAGTTAGTTAGTTAGATAGTTAGTTAATTTAGCTCTTCTTCATCTCTAATTCTCCAAACTGAGATTATTCTGACTGCTTTCTAATGGATATAAAACTCCACACAATCCCACTTAAAACACACGAATCATGTATTTATCATAAACTAAAGATCAAACCCTAAACTTATCTGTTTAAATTTCTATGTCTAGTATTTTGGTTCCCATGTTTCACGTCTTACAATTTATTTCAGTTCTGATACCTGACAAATAAAAACTCAACAAAAGACACAGAGGAGGTCAGAAAAAAGTAACATAAGGCAATGATTATGTTTACTTGTCAGAAAAAAAATCTAAATAGGTCCAGACTTTTTCAGTAGGAAAAATTAGACTTAAACACATAGGTATAGTAATTTTTAGACTCATTTTCCAGTTTTATTAAGAAGAGCACATACAAAATCAGAGCTAAATGAAAATGTTACAGTTTTTCTTGTGGCCTTGTGCTGTTGAGCTGGTGACAGAAAATTCAGATGAGGTGCCTTTAATGCTTCACATAGTATAAAATATCAACAAAATATTTACAGTGAAAAATAATCACATTTGTCCTGTAATCTCATTTATAATGTTTTAAAAGGTTTGTGCAAATCATGACGGATAGAGAAGAATGATGTGCAGCTAGTCTGAGTTTCCAAGGTTGGTATTGACTGATTTCCATAAAGCACTAATCATATGCATTAGCTCTGCTAACATGCTATACCAACATTAGCAGAAGCTAATGCTAAAGCACTAGTTAAACTTATGCTGATACTCAACATGTATTGCAACATATAGTATATCGCCCTAAGCAGGGTCACTTCCGTTACTTCACACCCACATGTCTTTCAAACACAGTTTATTTCAGTCTTATAGTTGCTGAGTATTGCTAATTCTGTGCTAATTTTGACTAATTGTCCATTTACTGGTTTCAGTCAGCAGATTTTAAATTGTTTGCCAGTTTTACAATGATGCGTTCCGGGTACAGAATGATCATCATGTGCCTCACCGCAACAAAAGATGGGCGGAAACGTGAGGCAGGACATTCCTTGAACTGTACACATAGACGGTCTTCAAACACTTCAAAATAAGAGCATGAAGAGTCCTTGAAGAGTTTTTAACACCCAAATCTTCAACACAGATCTTAAACTTAAAGTTACAAAAACCGCTAAGCACTTTAAAAATGTATCTGGAAAAATAGTTTAGTGAAAACTAAGTGTGCTTAACATTTTCAAAGTTAACAAAAACACTAAGGCGCTAAACAAAAGATTAGCTCTGCTGTTAGCGCTGATCTGCTGATTAGAAGTAAAAGTATTTATGACCAGATAACTAAAAATAAGAAACACCTTGTTGGAAAACCCTTCAAATCCACAAAATACATTGAACTATTGAACTTAAAGAGATGTGAATACTATTTTTTTTCTCTTACTGTATTTAAAGCACTGAATGGACAATTTTTTAAGGAATTTCTAAAGCAACAGAAAATGAGAAGCCATGAAAGTTAAAAATATATATATTACCAGAAAACAGGGCATGTTATTCACATTCTATTTATTAAAACTTGGTCCTCCGAAGAAATACTAGGCTGGTGGTGGTGAGGAGTGACAACGTCATCTTCAGAATCAGACACAAACCTCTCCATGTTTTTCACTCTCTTATGTTCACGTTTCACTCTGCTAGATGATCAGATTTTGTCAAGTCCTTCCGAGTCTCTCTGTTCCCTGTGAATCCGACAGGATTTGGGTCACACTTGTCAGAAAAGTGGAAGTAAAGGAGAGAAACGAGTTGCATCTTTGCCTGGAGCCCATTTGTTCTCTGTCTTCGATTTCCTCTTTCGTCTCTCGACTGTCATAGGCGCTAATGTAGCCATAAAATGCACACAGAGAGTAAACGCATCATCAGTAGTTGCTAAATGATTGCCAAAAAAAGAGGGAGAGAGAGAATAAGGGAACAAAAGAAAGAGATGAAGAAATTTCTCTCCATTTTTTTTTATTATTATTATTATTTGGACTGTTTTCCAAGTGCCTTGGAGCTTTCTATCTTTTTTGATCTCTGACTCTTTCTCTTTCCCTACCGATGTCTCACTCTGACTCTTCTCTTACACACAATGCAACCAAAACACCAATGAGTGAGCAGTGAGTACATGTGCAAGGTTAACCTGTTCTGTCTCCCGCTTGGCTTTGCTTCATTTCCCTCTGAACACCCAGATAGTTTTACCTCTTCTGTCTTTGAAGGCTACACACAGGCACACATATTGACTTATGCACAACTGACTGACACAAACACAGTACATTATGACACACCGACGGCACTGGCCAGAAAACTCAAACTGTTGTTTGTAGACTTTGTACAGAAGAATTTCTTTTTTTAATGTTATTATTATTTAATAAAGGCTAAATAACAAGTAATCGCTCTGTATGTGCTTTTTCTTGTTGTTTGTTTATGCTTTAGATGTTAATTTCATGCAACCCTAGAATGACTAATAATTTTCATAATGAATATGCAAATAGTCTTCAGACTCCAAGACATCAAAGACTAGAAAAATCTACAAGTCTTCTACCTTTGAAATAGTTTATTATATATTTTTGAATCTTCAGTACACAGAACACCAAAGCAGTTGTTTATCAATTCAATTCAATCTTATCACCAATTCACAACAAATACCGTCTCAAGGGAGTAGATTAATTTCATGTACAATTACACTATTTATCATTTTAATTATGTACAGTCCAGTCATGCACAGATTCAGATCTAATTGCATGCAGCCAAATGCTGCATAAGCTATTGAATCATTAAATTCACAGCAATACTTTATCCTGAGTAAGCATGTGGGGATAGTAGAGAGAAAGAACTTCATTTTAACAGGAAGTTCCCCAGCAGAAGTGGAAATGGTACCACTGACAGTGACTGGCTAAGGGTTTAGATGGCAGGAAGGAGACATTGAGAAAACACAGAAACCATATGGCCAATGACTATTTTTTTAGAAAGATAAGCAGCTCCAGTTAGGGGAAAGAGACAGTTAAACCAGATGTTCTTTCTATGGGGAATTTTAGTAAATAATGACCAAACAAGTCATTCGAAGCTGTTTTGAACCATTTTTACTCAAACCCTTTTCCACAGCCCCTTAGGGTGACACCTGCTGGCACAATGATGAAAAGCCTTTTAAGGGTTGCGGATTAAATAAACATTTTTATTCTCAAGAATCCATACGAACTTTAAATGGGTTCATGATTGATCCAAAATTACAACATACATGACTTTATGAGGCTCTAGATGTAGATACATGTTATTATAATATAATATGAATCGGGTCAGAAAACGCAGTGAAATCCACCGGTGCCTCATCAAGTTCCCGGCCAGTTAAATAATCAGAAGAATAAGAATTGTATTAACTTTGTGATCGTTGTAGTAAACAACATGGAAAAGATAAATGCTGCACATATTTGCATGTTGAGCAGCTCATTTTGCAGCCCACACACATCTCACTGCCTCAGCAGGACAGTCATACCCACACATAACATTTCATGTTTCCAACTTCTTTTCTTGTTCTCAGACTTTACTCAACAAAAATATTTATAAATCAAATAGCTACAAACGTTAGCTTCATCTATGGCTTTGGGAAGCTCAAATAATCATCACTATGCAGCTTTAGAGTAAAATTTTGCCATTGATAACCTCATTCAATGACTTTCAAATAATTTTGATGTGCTAATAGACATTTTCAGCCAGTTTCAAACGTCAATTTGTGCTGCACTACTGGCAGGATATGATACATCATATCAATGTATAGCAAGCTTTGCATTGATGGATGACTTCTCATTGCTTCTCAAGGCCAGATCTACTGTTCAACCTAGCAGAGAGCAGAGAGTGGGAAGAGACTTTATCACTCTCACCCTTGTAGTTCAGAAAGCTGGAAATGAGTGGAGGTGTAATGAACCGCTGACAACAGCTGCATCATTTGATAATGTGCACAAAAAGTAAACTTACTGTAGATGTTTTCATACCCTCTGAACTATCTAAACAGATTGTTGGTCATCCAAACTTCGGCGAAGCATCACCTGCAACCACATATAATAAAGTCAGTGTTGTTTGTACCAGCCCTCTAATTATCTATGGTACGAACACCACTGCCCACCTGCATCAGCATTTCTTCACCGTTTTCTTGTTCTCGTTTCACTTCTCCCTCATTTATCTGTCCATCATCCCACTGCTCCTCTTCTCCCCAGGAGACTGACCTGATTCTCACGCTTCTTCTGACATAAAACAGCCAATTGCACACAGAAGATGTCTACGCCAAGCACAAGTGTCAAACATTTCCGCGCACTCTGAGTTGAACAGAGGCTTACACAACAAACTGGAGCGCGGCGGCGTAAAGCCTATGGATGCACACCAGCACTTCAGACAGGTCTCTTGTGGCTGGCATTTGCTGAGAGTGTAACCTACTAACACGGATTTCTGTCTCTCTGCTTAGCAGCACAAATCACTGATCAAACACACATGTACACAACAAACTTCAGCTACTTCAGCTTGTTTTACTGCTATACTGGTGATTAATTTTTTTTTATTTTAAATAAACAAGATTACACCTAAAAGAAGAAAAACACTTAGGTTGGATGAAAATGTTCTGACTAATTCAATTTAAATGAATGAGCACTTTGAGATAGAACGTTTTTATAGAAAAACACCCTTTTTGCTGTCGGTGCAGTTTATTGGGGTCCAAACGTTGGAGGCGTCTAAACAGATGGACAAGAATCGCTCTCCGTTGTGACCCCCTGAAGCTTGTCCTCCTCAGGGAAACTGAAGTGTTTCCATGCCAACCAAATGACACATTTTCTCCAGAGTATCTTGAGCTTGCCCTTGGCTATTCTTAAGGCAGAAAATATCCAAAATACCTCGCTCGGGAGAATGCCATGAGAGAAAACACAGTTTCAATATTTTAGCTTTGACAGAAGTCAACAGCCACCAGTAAAGTGCAATTAACAAAAATATAAATGGTGGCTGTGCCAGGAGTTTAAGTGACGCCTGTTACTCCAAAGTTTTCTAGGGTTAATTTAATAAAATATTTTACTTCTCAGTGTGATTAGAATAACTTTTCAACATAATACAGGCTTATTCTGAGGACGCTAGCTAGATTGAAGGTAATTGACAATGCCTCGCTATCTTAAACGAGAAGCTAGCTTACATCTAGCTAGCTATTCTGAAGGAGAGTTAGCTAGATTTAAGGTCGCTAGCTTAAACGAGAAGCTAGCTAGCTTAAATCTAGCTAACTCTCCTTCAGAATAGCTCTGTAATGTATTCAAAAGTTAACCTAATCCTAATCTCCACAAAATGATCTTTCTATTGTTCTAGCTAGCTAGCTAGCTGATATCTATCTAGCTAGAACGATAGGCATGGATGGATGGATGGATGGATGGATGGATGGATGGATGGATGGATGGATGGATGGATGGATGGATCACACAGATGATAGATCAGCATCAACAACTGAAGTCCTGTTTGTCTGTAAACTGCCCATGAGATCCATATAAATCAGAAAATAAATTCAAAAAGCTACAGAAAGAAAAAAAAGGACACATAATTCTGCCACATTAGCTGCTGAGTTATCTTTGGAGAACCATTTTTCTTAACCTAATATCTTCTACAAATATTACATTTGCATAATAAGCATCAGTGCACTACCAACAAATCCCGATAAACAAAATTTATTGAAGTAAAAACTCACAATTTACATCACGTAGATCAATATTTCTGCTTCACTGAGGCTCCACTCAGCATGCTGAGGAACACTATCTGTCTTTTATTTTTTTGTATTTTTCATGTGGGTATTTTATTATTATAACCCACACAGTGCAACTTTCAGATGTGATTTTCTGTTATTTTTCTATAACTACATTGAGGATGTAATAACATAGAAAAGCTGTAATGAACACTTTCCACCATGCTAAAGGCTCATCTAACGTCAAATATTCATATATTTTTTTCTTCTGAATATAACGTCACTTTCTTAAAGCTGCACTAATAATGGCTTAAATAATCAGGACTGAAAAACAGTTTCGAAATAATGACTTTCAAATTTGATTTCTGAACTCCAGCTGAATCCTTTATTTGCAAAGTGAATGTAGGCGAAGCTCACATGTCTCCTTCAGTGTTTATAATTCACATCCTTGTTTTATCTTCCCCACCTGTGTGGGTTTCTTCGGGGAGAGAGTCTGTTCGTCGTCTTGGCAGCTTCCAGCAGCCTGCGCTGCTAAAGTCCCACACTCACCGGCTGCACGCTGCGAAATCAAATTACATTTCATCAGACAAAAGCTTTTTATTTCTCGATACACGTGTTCAAGTTGGATTGTTGTAAATCTCATCACAGCATAAGGTTTATTGCTTTCGCCTCTTTGGCTTTTCATGCTTTTGGCTGTTGGCCAGATACTTGCAACCGTCCCTGAGAAATTTGGCAAATCAAAAATTTACACTAAAGCTGTGACGCTCACCGGAGAGGAAAAAATAATTATTCACTCATTATCATTCAGGATTTGGTTCCCTGTCTTTATTTTACACCCATCAGTGTTCTCATTCATGTTTTAAACTTATTTTTTATTTCCTTCATTCCAGTGCTGTGAAATATTCTTTGCTCCTTACAAATTCATTTTTTATTAAATCTTTCATCAACTGCAATTACAAAGTCAGAATAGCTTAGTCGATATCATTAGTTAATATCTTTTAAAAAAGGTTCATCACATACCCAAAAAAAGTGAGCATCTTTTTACAGCTGTTGTAAAACTGATAGCATTTCAGAAATAAATATCAGTCTAGTCAAAGTTCAGACTTAAATCCAATTGAGTTGGTGTCATATATCTTTCAATCCGCTGTTTATTATCAAACACTATCCTGTGCAACTGCTTTAAAGTAAATGTATAAAGAAAAGAAAAGGTTTCTCCATAGTGATCCAAAGACTCATTGTGAATCATCACAAACACTTGGTGACAGTTGTTTCAGGGGCAATTACTTTCTCACATAGATACAGCTTATTTTGAATAGTTTTTTTTTCCATTAATAAATTAAACAATCATCTAAAAACTACTTTTTGTTAGTAAGTGGGAAACTTTTGGTCTGAAAGAAACATTTATCTGATGGTGTAGGAGATTTAAAAAGGCAACAGCAGCAGAAATATTTTATGGTCAGACTTTTTCACTGCACTGAACTTTAAATGCTTATTTGCTTCTGGAGTCGTTTTTCGTCTCCCACAGTTTATGATCTTCCTCACTGTTTAATATTCAGTCATTATTAAATCTGTGAAACATCCCTGCCAGTCCAGACTCATTATGCTATGATGGTATCAGTCTTTCCACTCAGAAGCCTCTAGTTTAGACAAAGCTTTTTTGCTTGGCCATTGACTTTGAGCTTTTAGAGGCGGCTGTTGACATTGAGTAGGTGGTTTTCCACTCTTGAAGGACTTAGTGCAGGAATGTGTGTGTGAGTGTTTGTTTTAGTTAACGACAATTAAGGCAGGAGCAAAATCAGATACATAAATAAATAACAAAATGATCCTATTTGGAAAAAAAACATGCATAAACCGATATATATCACAAGCAAGACGACACACTCTGGTATGACTGCTGACTTAGTTCCCCATAAATGGCAACAATAGTCTTCCACAGGCCCTCTGGGGGAGCTGCAGAGTGGTTTGCCATGGAGCCAAGTCTTTCATCTGGGTAGGTGGTTCAAGTGTTTAAAGGGGTGTTTCTGGCACCGGCAGCAAAATGCCTGTGTTTAGCACTCGCTGTTCTACCACACACAGCCGACTAACTTCACTTAGCTGCAACTGTACCCACACATACCTGTCAATATGTGTTGGATCAAACACAGCCTGCCTACAGAGCTGCTTCTCACTCTGTAAGCTGTTCGCAGTGGATTTATCTCTTCCTTTTAAACTTGGTTTGAGGTTTTTTTTTGGTACTTTCAGGTGTCAAGGAAAGAGGTGTTTTTTATTTTTGTTTGTTTTTTGTGTGGAGGATCTGACATTGTTTTTAAAAATGAAATTTTGAACAAACTCATAAGTTGTCCAACACCGGGAACTAATTTATCTCAAACCATTCGAAACGTTTGGAAATGTAAGTTCACCTGCTGGCCTGAAAATGCAACTAAAGTCAACTAGAAAATAGTTTTTAGTTTTTGCTTTTACTCAGAAAATAAATTTTATCAAGTTGAGAAAACAAGAGACAATTTGTCAACACTGCAAAAACACTACATTTGAGTAATTTTGGTTTAGTTTCTCAATACACTTGCAATAAGATAATAAATTACTTTTCTGTACAAATTAGAAGCTTCTTTTAAGTTAATATTTCTGTAGCAGTAAGGAAAGTATAGTTTCACTGGCAGATTATTTCACTTATAACAAGGGAAATGGCTTGTAAAAAACTATTTTCTCGAACATTTCTGAGATTAATCCATTTTTTTAGTTTTTTCTAGCAAATTCTTGACTGAAACTCAAAGTCTTTCTAGACAATTTCTGAGATTAGGTTCTACATTTCTGAGTTTTGGGTAGAAATGTTCTTTTTTCTGTATATAACTCCGTTGCATCATCTTGCTTAATTTATATTTGTTAATATTAGCGTCCATTTGTATTTTTTCTTCATTAGGTCTAAAATGTGACAAAGACTGAGTTTGGAGTGTGGTTTATTTCACTGACATTACTTGAAAGCTTCACTGTGCTTGAATAGTACGATTCAATGGGACACCGTCCTAATAAGTGAAAATACATTTTCTCTAATATCTGCCATATAACTAAAAAAGAAAAATCTGCGACTATTTTCTTGAGCTGTGTCATCTCAGTACGAACTAGGGGATTGTGTTTGTGCCACAGTGTTACCTCTTTCTTTTTGCTGTTGCCTGGCAACTCCACGCTCACATTGTTTGCACCAGAAAGACCAGCTGATTACATTGATCCTTACCAGTATGGTGACAAGAGTGGCTGTGAACATCCACCAGTAGAACAGAGAGGGAAACGTAGGATCCAAAGAGAGCAGAATAACAGCACCAGTGAGGCAGCAGTACCTGACTCAATGGATAAAATATCCTTCATTTTTCCCTATTGTGTTCTCTGTAAAAGCCATTAGATTTATTTTTTACATTTGTATTCCCAATGAATCAACAAAAAGTAGGTGCATAAGATTCTGCAATAGAAAAAGGAAATATTTTTGTAGTGTTTTCTGCAACCATTAAAAATAGGGGGCCAAAATACTGTAACTCTTTGGTTTAACCATCCAGCTGATCTCTGGTAATTAATCCTACATCTTTTAATGGTGCTTGGGATAGTTTTACAACTTGACTACTTCTATGTTTACTCATTGGCCTATTTGGGTGTATGTCAGAGGACAACACTTTAAATGAAATGTCCACGAGCAAACAATCTGTCCATTACCAAACCTAGAACAATGTCAGATTTATACATGGTATGAAGAGACTCAGAAAGCCAGTCATCAGTGGAGTAAGCACAAAACTATGCCTTTTTGAAGTGGCTGAAAGACTCAAATCTCACAACAAAGAATTCAAAAAGAATGAAATTGTGCCATATTTTAGCAATTGTATATCTAAAGAAGCAAGAAACATGCTTTATTTTCCGTTACATCTGGTGTCTATTGATCTTTCCTTGATGATGTATTGTGATTAAATAAATATGTGACTATTACTCAAAGTAAAAGTCACAGTTTGACAAGAAGTGGTGAATTGGGACTTAAAAGTAATTTCTCCTTTTTCATTGACTATTTCTAATAAATTCAGGTTAGAGGGAAAGGGGACACTTAAAATACAGAGCCTGAGGTTACTCTACAATGTGGGATTTAGCCTAAATCTTGGCAAAGTCCCCAGGATCTGGAATATACAGCTTTTATTGTTCCCAATATGGGCTTTTAAGCTGACGCAGTCATTGCAAATGATCACACGTTAAAAATGATGCTGAGGGACAGATGGATCAACTGTCTGAATAGGAAACTTCCTGTGCATCTTCCTTTGGAAATTTCCTGGGTATGTCTAGCTTGGAGGAAACCCTTGGGCAGATCCAATACTTCCTGGAAGGACTGTACATCCCTTCAGGCTCAGGATTGCCTGGGGATCTTCGTGAATAACTATAGAAGATCCCTTGAGTAAGGCAATGTCTATGATTCCTTTCATCCTAACTCAGCCAAGTGGAAGAAATGTGTAGCTAGGCCACATTTGCTCACCCTACATGTGGGTTAACTATGGTCTCTGATTTCTATCGGATGTCCGTGGATTGACAGACTACAATCCAAATCAGTAAACCAGTTGTGTGCTAAGTAGGTCTTAGATGGTCTGCTTTGAGCTCCTTTCAGAATGAGCCATTTTAGAGCGTCTTGTCATTTTAAATCCATGCCACTCAACTCAATGTTTACACTAGTGCATGAAAATGGCTGAGAACAGATGTGCAATTCTACAACAGTACATCTTTGAAAAGCAGAAGTAAAGCCTCCAGCACAGCCAACTGGATGGTAAGTCATCAACAATATACTTGTATTTTTCAGCAGCCATTGTAAAGTGAATACACTGGCAACACCAGGGTTGCTTGGTGACGGGTTGGGCTTGGCTGGGGTTGCTGGGTGAAGGGCAGTGCCAGCTGATTTGTGACTTTACATTCCAGAGGTTTCTGAAACAGTTCATTTTCCAGACACCAAAGAACACTGACTTATTTTAGAAACAGTAGAAACTCAAATGGAAGGACAACAACATGCAAAATGTGAGTTTTACACAATAGATCCCCTTTAAACAAATTTAGCAACATATGGGTCCCACTTTGACGTTGACCGGCTTGAACTCTCTAAAGGTATTGAATTATGTAACATGCAGACAGTCCCATCTGGGGGACAGACCCATTTGCAAGCTACATCCTTCTCATTTAGTCCACTTACATAAATATTGGCCAGGAAAATAACAGTACCCCAGATATTGGAACTTTAACCATTTCTCCCATGCTGTAAATCTATTTTTTTTCTAACCTTATTTTTGTTACTCATTCCTCTAGTTGTCCCTTCCAGAGAATTTGTTCTGGATTTCTTCAATAGTAATTCTTGAATTTCCCCATAAAGTCTTGACAAGTAGGGAATATCTGGTGAAGCAGTTTTTGTGTTGGGTATAAAAACCAGAAGAATGACCTTTTAGGAATCCCAACCAGTAACTCGAACAGTAAAAATCAGACAGTCTCATTACTTTCAGAGATAGCATCAAAGACCGATTGCAGAACCATTGTAGCCCAAAAACCTCCCGCTACTGAGCAAAAAACGGTGCCAGAAGGTCATGAAGGGATTTAAAACTGTCCTCATTTGTCTGAATAGACATTTTTTTATTCTCACTTTGTGTCATTAAGTAATGGTAATTACTTAAAAATGTGTTCCTAATGAACTCCTAAAGGTATTTCAGACAATTTGCATACAAGCCATGAAATTACTATTCCTACCTGACAGAGAGAATTTGCAGTAATAGCTGCCTTTGTTCCCATTGTTTCATTTCACTTCATTCTTTCCAAATGAAAAAAGAGGCTTGTGGTGTTCTGTGATGTTTTTTAATGAAAAAAATGACACATATCCAAACTGAAGAAAAAAATAAGCAATGATGTATGAGAGCAGATCTGCCATCATGCATAAAGGTTGGAATAAAGCCACTGTTTTCCTGTGCATCAGTGTGTGTTTTTCTATACCTGCAAGGGATATAAGGCCACTATCAATTATTTTCTTATAATGCCCCCATGGTTAAAAATGTGAACAAAGCTCAGAAGCATCAATCACTGTTCCTAGCGCGCCTTGCTGTACTGTAAGTGGTGTTTTGTCTGTGCTTGTGCAGCGAGGTTGTTTGTTCTTACTTGTGTGGTTTTCTTTGTGTGTGTCTGGGTGTGTTTTTTTGGTTTCTCCATGCTGTGCATTTACAAGCAGCTCAGGGCGATGTGCTTATTGGATTGGTGACAGATTGGTGCATTATTCATCACCTGATGGAGAGTGACAGATGACTCCCTTTAAGTGTGTTGTGTGTATTTCGACGTGTTCATTTAAGAAATACATAATGGAAAGGTTGTGTTGTTATTCCAGCTGTATTTACAAATAGCTTGGACATTAAATGTGTGTGTGAACACGTTTTTTCTCTTTGTTTCTGCCCATTGTAAGCATACAATGACTAATTATTGGAGTGAGGAAAGACCAAGGCCTTTTTTAAAAAGCTGAGCAGTGACTTTTTTCAGTCAAACTAAATAAGTAAGAATAAAAACCTTTATTCTTAAATATTCAAAGGATTTTCACAAAAAATGCACATAAATACATAAGGAAATCTACGGATAAATTATTTAATTTCTTCCTTAACGTTTCATTTACGCATCCTGTTCTTACCCTAATTAAAACCTAAGGATATTTTTGGAGTGTTGGTTATTTTTTTATTTACATAAGGCTAAAGGAGCAATTGCACCAGTCTCAAAGACCATCAGGTCCAATCACATCTAATTCGTTTCAGCAGGATTTAATCCATGTAGTCAGATTTATATATAAATCCAATGAAGTTCAAATCAATGAGATACAAAATATTTTGCTCATATAATCTAATTAAAAAAAAACCACAATGAAATATTTACAACCACAAATTTTTGTGAGATTTAAGTAGGTGGACAAATCAAGTCAAAGAAAACAAGTCAATTTTTGTAACATCCATCTATAATCACAAACGTCCAAAATTTTACAAAGTACTGGTAAATACAGCAATATACTAAACCTCCAACCTCACTGAAGCACTTGTGTGATTTGTCTAAAATAAAGCATAAAGCCAAAAACAAAAACATGCATTTTTAGTTCAAAAACAATTTAATAGTGCTGCTTAGTACTATATTAAGAATACTAATATGTTTTATTTTCAAGACTGTAATGAAGAATTAGGATAAGTTGTAAAGCAATGGCTTTCTTTGGTCAGAATATTTCTGGCCTAACAAGAAATATATATGTAAAAAAAAAAAAAACTCCAACATATTTCACAAAATATTTAGAGTTAAGTAATTGATACACCGCTTGTACTCAGCACCAGACTGGCTTGAATCATCCATCAACCTGCTAAAGTGAATCGAGTCAGCAATAGTAGGCAAGGTTCCTCTGTTTCCTGCTGAGTTAAGAGAAGGTTACTTACCCCGAACACCTTCTGCACAGCGTGATGTGTCCTTGTGTGTGCGACAAATAATGCATTTTGTACGCTTTCATGCTCGCTTTAATACGTGAGCCTTTGTGTGTCCTTTTCTGGTCTCCTCTCAGCGTGTAGTGAATGACAGCTGGTGATTTTCTGCAACAACTGTTCAGACTTGAGGAACCCCAGTGTTCAGCTGTAAATAAAAAGCTTGTTCTGATTTAAACACTGGAACCCCGCCAGTTTGGCCCTAATACATAACTTACGTCCTGCCTACAGCTCAGCAGGTAGATGTTTTCAGTGGGAAAGTTTTGATAAACCCACTGTACGCTCAAAAACCAGCAGCACACAACAACAAAGTGAGTCACTGCCAAAGCTGTTGCAGCATAGCAAGACATTTCACAGAGGAGTTGTGCTCTGCAGGAATAAAAAGAAGCTGTCAAAATGCCAAAATCTTGCTTTATCTTAATAGCAAAAAGAGAATGGGACTGATGGGTAATGAAAACAGAAAGTCGTTTTAATTACAACATGGAGTCTGTAAGTGCCATTCTCTACCTGGAGTATTGTTGGCTCATTATGTTGCACCTGAATATAATTAGAGGAGGAACATCCAACAAATATACCACCTGAGGCTGCAATGCACATGCAAAGCCTGCAAATTTCCAATACAGCTAGCTGGTAAAAACAGAAATTTCATTTGTAAATGTAAAAGGATGGTCTTTGGACCTCTGAGCAACATCACAAGTCTTTTATTGTGTTTGAACTCTCTTTTTCCAGAGTGTCTTAATTTAAAAAAAACCATATGAAAATTGTAGCCCATGTCCAGGATACATCTGTGTGTGATGAATCTGAAAGCAATGACACCATCTGCAGTCCATGACATTCGACTGATCCCCAAACTCCTGGCTGGCTACGCATCACACTCCTTTGGTAATCCATATTTCATGTGCACGTTTCTCAATGTTTTAATACAACAACAACCTTTGTGATGTAATTTCTATATCAAGTTTGGTTCAGTTGAAGGTTGTGGAGATTCTGATGTTAACTGATTTTTAATGACTTTTCACATGAATAGGCTCATTCATGTGTGATTTTAATTGCATTTCTTACTTAATGGACACATTGCAATTGCAAAAAAATATTTGTTTTGTTTTTGTTTGTTTTCTTTTTAAGATTTTGTTATTAAAGTTTTGCAAACATTTGTAATGGAAACACAATCCAGTCCAATCCAATCGACTCCAATCCAAAATAATCAAGTCTTGTTTGAATCTGATTGTAGTCTTCAAGTTTTACAGAAATATAACATGTTAGCTTTATCTTTCCCACCTCTTTAAGAAAATTCCATGTTAGCGGTCAGCAGTGATTGTTTTGATTGTTAAAAAAAAGAAATTCTTATCCAAAAACTCAGTTCTCTATTTGCCCAAGATTCTTTATTTTTCTTCCAATGATATATTTATAATTTATTTGATGTATTTAAGGTTCCCTTTTGTCTCACCCAGCCAGATTGGTGTCCTGCCATATTTGTGTTTGGCCCCTTCATTTTAATTTTATCTAGAGTTTGCATAAACATCATAACTCCAGTGGTTCCCCCACCTATTATCAATTTGACAAAGGCAAAACATCCTATGAACATAAAACCTGAAGAAATTATTCTCAGCTTTTCTGTGAAAATATATTTAAAAGTAAAATATTATCATTTTACACTGCTTTTTATTTTTCTCTTCACGTTTTGCAGAATTCTGTGGCGGCTATATTGGTTTTGCATCATAGAGATAAATTATCCAGGTTTATTTTTCATTTGTCAAAGAACCTAAATTATTCACAATAAGAGTCACCAGTGTGTTTTATTTCTGCCAGCTACCCTTGCTTTTTGCTCAATAAATTCTTCATCTTTCTCGTGTTTTCTTCATATTTGCTTTCGTACACATCTGTCCTCTTCCTCTCCTCTCCGTGATTCCCTCCCTACAGGCAATGGCGGCCCTTCTCTTATGAGAACCCTAGATCTCAGTCGCAACTTTTACAGAGGCTCAATATTGTACAATCTATCACTCTGCACTGAGCTGCAGGCAGCATCAGCCTCAGAGGACGGGGAACAAGATTTACAACAGAGGATGACGCCCTGAGTAGGTGGTGGGAGGACAGACAAAGGGAGATGGAGATCCTATTGGACATACTGAGACAGAGAGGAATCCATGCTGGAAAGTATTCAAAGGGGCGAGGGGGGGTGAAGGAAAGGTGTTCTTTAGAGATGGAGGAAGGGGAGAGATGGATGTGAAAAAGAAAAGTAAGCAGAAACATAGACGTATGGGAAGAGAGCGCTAATGAGGAAGAGGGATTGAAAGTATAATGATGGTGTGTATGGTGTGTAAGTGTGTGTGTGTGTGTGTGTGTGTGTGTGTGTGTGTGTGTGTGTGTGTGTGTGTGTGTGT
>CAEGAF010139321.1:0-120122 GCA_903067075.1 Micropoecilia bifurca
AGGCTGAGAAATGAGATGCGGGTGATCGGTATCGGTAACAGAGCCAATGATCGGCGATCCCGATAATCACCGATTTCATGAAAATCGGCCGATTATGATCGGTGACCGATCGATCGGCGCACCTCTAGTAAACAGTCACTGAATAGGGCTTTTAAAGCTAAAACAGATGTTTCAGTGTCCTTGCTGTTAAACTAAAGCTAGGATGAAGGACCTGGGGACGCTTTGTATGTAAATGGCTTTTGAAGACACTGTGTAAATGTGTCTTTTTAATAATGGATTTTCATGAAATAAATAAAATGGTGACTTGATGTTTTTGAAAAGCACTAGTTCAAATAATCATCTTGCATTCTTAGCGTTTCACTAAAAGGTTAAATGCAGATGTTTTTTTAATGACCTCTGTGAAAGGTTGGTTGAGTTTCATTGTTTGTATCTTGGTCGGTTTACCTCAAATGCCGTCATTTTAGTAACCTGCCAGCACATGCATTGTTATTAAAGTTGTTTTTTTTACTTCAAAGCTGCTGCCAGTAGCAAGTCAAAGCTTACCAAAAGTCCCTGCAGCACCTGAGTACTGTCTTCTGTGAGACCTCAGGCTGTATTTTGCTTTACTAAAAATAGTGAAGTATAAACAAGTAAAGTTTAGTTGGCAAACATAAAGCAACTCTCAAGTCTGCACAGCCCTGCTTAAAATTCTGTTGTATGCAACAGGAAAATGGACTCCGAAGGAATCATTTAAAATATTTGTCTCATGTGTCACATAATAAACAAACTAACTTCTGGGAATTTTGAAACATTCAGTCTGCCAGTTGCACACCGTTAAATTTTACATCTTATTGAAGAATTTCAGCATTCAGTCTCAAAATCCCACATTTTGACATCAATTGTCCTCTCTACCTTGCCAAGTATGAAGATACAGCCCGACCTGGATGTTTCTACACTTTTTCTGACCAGTTTGATCTAAACTCTGGCTTAACCTTTCCAAAGCTTTTGTCCAATGGAGTCATTGTTTTTTCATGGCAGACATTTAAAGGTTTTGCCAAAATGACCTGGTACTTTAGCTGCTGATGATTTCATTTACCCAGACAAAAACCTACAGTTCCAAGAAAACTAACCATTTTGCTACAATTATGTTTCACTGTAGGTGTGACGCTCTCATGGTTATTTAAAATAGTGCTTTTTGTGTGTGTGTGTGTTTTAAAGATGGATTGGGGAATAATGGGCCGAAAGTTGAAATTTGGTTTCTTCAGCCTATAACACAAATTCCGACAAGGTGTTGGAAAATTTAAGCCTAAGTTGAAAGGAAATGTCCATTTTCAGCGCTGCTCATTCAGTCATGTTTACTTGGCAGCCTCCCCAACATGTTTTAGTGTTGTCTTTAACATCATTTTGTGGAAACATTCAGTTTCTAAAGTGTCACTGATGTTCTATATTTTTTTAAATCAAATTAAAAATGACTGTCTTCCCTGTACCATTGCATGAATATAATGCTGTGGATCTTTCAGACTGATTCCCATATGCACAATGAGATAATTTTGATACTGTTTTACCTCTCTACAGACTGAGAATGTGTCTGGAATATTCTGGTCGGACTGGTGAAATCTTTTCTGGCAGCCAGTTTTGCTATAATTGATAGTTATGTATTCAAGAAGAGTGTTCTCCCATCAAAGGTTTTTTTTGTCAAAGGATTAGCTTAAGGCTGTACAGGCAAGTTATTGCTCAATTTTTTAATGGTTTATATTTAACCAATGTGTTAGATAAACAAAGTTACCTTGGGGAAAATGCTTGTAAATGTTTATCATGGTCTCACTTTCTTACAAAAAAATTAGCTTTTTAATAGGAATGTATACACTTTTTCAAGCTTAGTTACAGGTAGTTGGAAATAAAAGAAACAAAATCAAATGTAAGTTTTCATCGGAGCTATTCATAGAAACAATTCTCTAATTACTATAATTACCAGGAGATGCTTCCCTTTTGGGTTCAGAACTATACAAACTCTGCTTTTAGTCACAAACACTTCAAACCGGCGCTAGGTTTTCAGGTAAGGATCCAATATGCAACAATATCAGTGAAAGTTGCAATCATAGATCATGATTGCAGTCATGAGTGAACAAATGATAAAATTCCGCTAACATATTTTAGCATTTGCTCCATGGTAGACGGTCATTTTGGTATTGAAACAATTTGGTGTTGGTTCATCATTACTTTACCACCTATCACTTATTTGCAAAAATAAATACAAAAAAAATATCCAATTATGATGCATTGAACAATGAATGTCATCAAATAAACTACTGGCAGAGAGCCTGAATGCATGAAGCTTAATTAGCTAGTATTTATTGCTGTCTTAGCAGTTCCTTATGTTATTCATCTTGCACACACAGTTATTGCGATAATGGTCCATTTCCCAGATATTGTCCTGCCGTGCTTTCAACTTCCGGGACGGAAAGCTCAGATTCCACGAACGAATGAAGATGCTTCTTATGAGAAATATATTTTCATTTCATTGTAAAGCATGCCTGTTATACCTAAACTCAAACATGCAATTGTCAAAGAGAAAGAGACTTTTTTTCTAAGTTATCAAATTAGTTCTTTTATGTTGTGTTTTTGCTTGTTTTTGCCTCTTATTCTCCCTCTTTGGCTTTTTCAACCTTTTCATAACAAACAGTCACAAGTGCATTTTTGTCTCATGGTAATTTGAATTCTTCATATTCCTTTATCTTGTTACCTCCAATTCTAGTTCCTACTTTTTTCCCCCTACGTTCTTCCTCTCATCCATCTAAAATTCACACACAAGATGTTTTTTCTCTTCAACCATTAATGGCTTTAACCTGAGTTTTTGAGAAAAAGAAATGATTAAAAGAAAAACTACCCACCTTCTTCCTTCACTGCCTTCCTTGTAGTTTTTGGCACATTTTTAAGCTCATTACACAATTGTCTGTAAATGAAGATTGTTTATGCTTTAGATTGTGGGAGTGGGGGGAGTATTAATATGTGATGCTGCATTGAAGATAGTGACAGGATATGTTGAGCCAAATTAACAAGTGCTTGTGTGTGTTTTCTGTGTGTGGGTTTCTCTCCATCTTGTTTGTGTATGCTGCTACTAACCCTGGATTGGATTGGCTGGACTGGACTTGCTTCTTCATCTGGTCTGGTGTGGTTCTGCTCCCCCTGTGGTTTGCATTGCCCTATGCACCTCTGCCTTCTTGGTGTTCGGCAGGCATCGGTAAACTGTCCACTGCCGATGGTAAAGCTTTTGCAGACCCCGAGGTGCTACGGCGACTAACATCGTCCGTGAGCTGTGCACTGGACGAGGCAGCTGCCGCCCTGACCCGAATGAGAGCTGAAAACACACTCAACGCCGGCCAAGCCGACAAGTATGTATCTCGGCCATTTTTTCGCAGACCGTACACTTCAAATGTAGTTTTTCTTTTCTTTTCTTTTCTTTGAGGCGTATGTGTGTCCACCTGTCACCGTGGCAGTAATTGTAGCAGTCTGGTTATTTTCAGCCGTAGTTTAGCAGAAGCGTGTTCTGATGGGGACGTCAACGCTGTGCGCAAGTTGTTGGACGAGGGACGAAGCGTCAACGAGCACACGGAAGAGGGGGAGAGCCTCCTGTGCCTCGCCTGCTCGGCTGGCTACTACGAACTCGCGCAGGTATGAAACGGGTTTTGTGTCTCCGACAGCCTTCAGTCGGCGTTTCTTTACCTCATGATTTCACGTTTCGTCAACAGGTCTTATTGGCAATGCACGCCAACGTAGAGGACCGGGGCATCAAGGGGGACATAACGCCGTTAATGGCTGCTGCCAGCGGAGGCTACGTGGACATCGTCAAACTGCTTTTGGTCCATGGGGCAGATGTGAACGCTCAGTCCTCCACAGGTAAAACTGTCTGACCTGCCCCAAAAAAGCTTTAGTTCCCATTTTTCTTGAGGATTCACGCTGTTTTTGGCTTCCAGGCAACACAGCGTTGACGTACGCGTGCGCCGGTGGCTTCGTGGACGTGGTGAAGGTGCTGCTGAAAGAGGGTGCGAACATCGAGGACCACAACGAGAACGGACACACGCCTCTCATGGAAGCAGCCAGCGCGGGCCACGTGGAGGTGGCCAGGGTGCTCCTGGAGTATGGCGCCGGCATCAACACACACTCCAACGAGTTCAAGGAGAGCGCGCTCACACTCGCCTGCTACAAAGGTCTGGACCCAAATATGCCTCTGTATTGTTAATGAGCGTCCTGTTAGTCACTGCTTGTAAAACTTTGCTGCTTATTGCTTTGAATTGATGACTTTGTTCTAAATTCCAGGTCATCTGGACATGGTTCGCTTTCTGTTGGAGGCTGGAGCAGACCAGGAGCATAAAACAGACGAGATGCACACGGCGCTCATGGAGGCTTGCATGGTGAGCATCTGATCCAAACCTCAACCAGACACTAAAACGGGTAAAATGTTTAGTAAAACATAGGTTTACTATTTTCTTATTGATTTTTACGGGTCTTAAAAAGCTGTTAATGAATCCAATTCCAGAATTTAAAATGTCTCAAGCTTCAGTTTGTTATTGCTTCTACCACAACTACCTCCTAATGTGCATGCAGGATTTTGAAACATAAAGTTCAGTGTATAATGAATGTATACTGTTATCCAATTCACCAAGAACTATTTGCCGAACCTCCAGACCCATCCGAAGTGGCAAACATCGTCGAAGAACAGCACTATGGACTCTGTTGCGCTAATCATTGACCCATCACTTCCGAGAGCTCACGGGCCCATCAGGAGAATTGTCAAGACTATTACTAGTCCAGAAGGATGCGAAGGAACAGCAAAAGTCCTGTAGTGGTCAGTTCAGAAAATCCAGCAGCAGAGAAGTCAAAATCCTCAACATGTACTTTAAATTTAGCTAAAACAACAAATATGTAGTCAACCAGCTCAAACTATGGATATAATATGGATAGTTTTTTTTACTCAGGTCTTTAAATGTATATAGTTTTAAAAGGTCATTATTTTGACTTGGAAATTTTTTTTTTAAATAGAATTGGACACCATAATAAAATCAAATATTTAAAACGTTGACAGCATCTTCCATGTTTTCATAGCTGCAACAACACAAATAATAAAACTAAACAGAAACTGTATTTTAGGTTATCTAACCCTGTTTCAAACGTACACAGTGACATTTTTCGCCGTGGAAATTGGCCAGATTCAGCTGAACTCGAACATGCTAGTACGTATTTATTCAGGTGCTTATCTCTACATCCTCTGTGTCTCGCTGTCCCAGGACGGCCATGTGGAGGTGGCACGGCTGCTGTTGGACAGCGGTGCGCAGGTCAACATGCCAGCTGACTCCTTCGAGTCACCTCTCACCCTCGCGGCTTGTGGAGGACACGTGGAGCTCGCAGCGCTGCTCATAGAACGAGGCGCCAATCTGGAGGAGGTACAAGGAAATTCTAAAACCAAAAAGTTGTACATTTTTATTCTCTGATGGTGCAATTTGTAATATCAGTTGGATTTTTTTTTTCAGGTAAAGTAATCTAGTCCAGTAAACTAGTTGAACAAACGTTTGTATTTGTATTTTACACAATGTTGGCTACTTTGTTTTAGATTTTTTTGCATTATCTAAAAAATTATTCAAAATTATTTGAATCTGAAATTGATAGAAGATTTGCATCTTATTTTGGAGTGTGGAGTATTTCATCTTACTGCCAGGTTCAAAATCAGGACAGTCATAATGTCCATCCTCATCCTTGGCTTGTCTCCAGGTTAATGATGAGGGCTACACTCCCCTGATGGAGGCAGCAAGAGAGGGCCATGAGGAGATGGTAGCACTGCTGCTGGCTCAAGGTGGGACACTTCTTCTAACATCTGTTTAATGGAGCTTTGACACTTTGTATCATATTATACAGGTGTTAAACTTTGAAACAGAAAATCAGATCGGTGACGAGTTCTAAAGAAAGAGGGTCAGATTGTTTATATGTGCTTATGTGTAGTTTGTGCATTTTGCATGCAGTTGTGTTTTTTTTTCCATGTGGGGTGGGTAATTGTTTGCTTATGTGTGTTTGTTTTTATTGCTTTCTACAGCACTTTGAGCTGCTTTTAGTATGAACAGTGTTTTATCAATAAAACTGATTGTTCTAGTGATCGATTATTCTGACCATTAATTGGATTAAAAAGTGGTACATTTATCAGACTTTTTGTTTAACCACTTTTTTATACAATGTTAGAAATACATTAAAAAATGCAGAAAAATTATTAAATTCCTTTTTTAAATAAGAAAAGAAACATTTTATGACCAAAACAAACACGTTAACGTAGCATTCCTTTGGTAAATCTGAACTGAGTGAAGCTGAAACTATGATGCTTGAGGAGTTTTGGGTAAAAAAAATAAATATATATTTTTTGTATATTTTTGGCTTAATTACTTTACAAAAATAGTTATTTATTAACTATTTATGTAAGGTATCCAAAATTGACACTAAATGTCCTTTTTAGTCTGTATACACCAGCTAATGATTAATTTATTACTAAATTTGTTGATCATTTCAATAATCAATGAATCCAATTTATCGTTCAAGGCCTAGCTCATATTTTCTCTCTTTTAACAGCCACCTCCATGTGTCTTCCAGGTGCCAACATCAATGCCCAGACGGAGGAGACCCAGGAGACGGCGCTGACTCTGGCTTGCTGCGGAGGCTTTCTGGAAGTGGCAGACTTCCTTATCAAAGCAGGAGCCGACATTGAGCTGGGCTGCTCCACTCCTCTAATGGAGGCTGCACAGGAGGGCCATCTGGAGCTGGTGAAATACCTGCTGGCTGCCGGTGAGCAATAAAAAGCTAGAACAATAACGTTCTCTGAGAAAACATATGCCACGAACTTGTATCTAGCTTTAAGAATCCAACACTTGCACCTTTTTAATTACAAATACGTCTTCTTTGTCGGCCATTAAGGAGCGAACGTTCACGCCACCACAGCAACAGGAGACACGGCATTGACGTACGCCTGTGAGAATGGACACACTGATGTGGCAGATGTGTTGCTTCAGGCTGGAGCCAATTTGGTACGCTCACAATACTCCTTTTCAGTCTTAATGATGTTATTTAGGGATTCTGGGATTTTAAAGCTACAAGTGCAGTTGAAAAGAACAAACATTACTTTGTAAAAGCACCCTGAAACCTGAAATTATCCCTCTGATCCTCAGGAACACGAGTCTGAAGGGGGGCGGACACCTCTGATGAAGGCAGCGAGGGCAGGACATCTGTGCACAGTGCAGTTTCTTATCAGCAAAGGTGTGTTTTTTAATCTGCTGGTCAGGCTTACTGTGTTTCTTGAATTTTTAGGGTAAGACGTCTCGGGCTTCCCAATAAATTCTGTGTTTTGTTGGGGTTTTTTTCTCCTGTTCAGGTGCTAATGTGAACAGATCTACTGCCAACAACGATCACACCGTGGTGTCCCTGGCCTGTGCTGGGGGCCATCTGGCTGTGGTGGAGTTGCTGCTGGCACACGGAGCCGATCCCACACACAGGCTCAAAGTGAGGCTCCCGTTCCTAAACGTGTAGTTTATCAAGGCTCCCTCTGCTCCTCTGATTGCAGCACAATGAAAACCTCATAATGTCAATGTTGCTTGCTTCTAGGATGGCTCAACCATGTTGATAGAAGCTGCTAAAGGTGGCCACACTAACGTGGTGTCCTACCTGTTGGACTACCCCAACAACATTCTGTCTGTCCCAGCCCCGGATCTCTCCCAGCTCACGCCCCCATCACAAGATGCTTCTCAGGTATATACAGCTTCATATCTTCTGACGTTTGGCATAAAAAGACAGTCATGTTCCCCTTCCTAAATGTGACATAATTTTGTCCCATCAGGTTCCTCGTGTCCCATTCCAAGCTCTCGCTATGGTCGTGCCCCCTCAAGAACCCGACAGAGCCCCGTCAAACATTGCTACGCCCCCACCCGTCTTGAGCAAAGGTAAATGATGTCTTAAGAGGTTTATGCCTACTCCGATTCATTTTGAAGAGATTTTTCTCAATATTAATATTATCCTTTTCTCAATATTATTATTACATAAACACAATAATTTTTTTAATGAATAGGGCAATTGATAAACAAAACCAAGCAATTGAGTTCGAGTCTCTTTTTATTGCCTTCTAATGCCAGTAATGCTCTGATCTGAAATAAATGTTCTTTAGCCAGCTTTAGTCATCATATCATGTACATATTGTTTTGACATTTTGAGATGCATAGTAATCACAGGAAGACTAACTTGAGATGTCTTAACGTGAGTTGATGCACCTTAAAATGTTCAAATTAACTTAATAATTCAGTTTAATTTTATAAGACCGTAAAAGCTTACTGAGATATTAGAAAAACTTAAAATCAACCTATGAAGAGCTGTTTCATTCTAAGTAAAATATGGTTATTAATACAAGATAAATAAATAAAAGTCAGCATGAAATAGAAACAAAATGTATAAAAGATTAACTTTTATTGAAAAGAAAGGACATTTTTGTCTGACTTCTCATTTTTTAAACTGATTTAAAATGTCTGATGATAAGAGCATCTGTTTCTTTTTTGCGACAGAGAAGCTGCTAAAATCTGATACTTTAAGAAAACGTTCTTCAGAGAATCCGACCCGCCTCACAGAGGAAAGGATTTCTCTTAGAAGAACATAAAATTAAAGAGCCTGAAATAAAAAAACTAAAAAATATGTCCCTGAAATAAGAAAAGAAGCTTTACAAAAACTGTCACCAAATGAAACACCATCTTGAATATTATGTTGTTTTTATCGTGTTGACATTTGAGTATTAGTTATTCATTAGTAACAATATTTACTTAAGTGGAACTGCTTTCCATAAACCAGCCATAAACACCTGGGTGTTTGAACTGTAAACACAATGACTTGTCCCAATCCATTTTAATGTAATGAGTGCAGGTTTACATTTACAGTACTTTTTTTGAAGCCAAGATGGTATACTAAACACCATACAATAAAAAAACAACAAAAAACAAAGAAATGTTGTATTTTAAAATCAATCTGAGATATTTGAGAACTAGAGTCCTGAAAAGTTTGAAAAATTTTTGCTAAAAATCCTGGGTTTTGTAAAGCTGTGTTTGTTCACTTTTACCCTTCTTTGTAATTTTAATCTTGATCTCTTCTTGTTCTGTTTTTAAAATCAGCGGTCTCCAAACAAAGACAAGCAGCCCTTCAGCCCGGCGTCCCCAGTGCGGTCGGTCGTGGTCCTGAAGCAGAGCCTTTGCCGCCGTTCCACTTGTGTCCGCCGTTGGAATGCATAGTGGAGGAAACGGAGGGAAAGCTGAACGAACTGGGCCAGAGAATAAGCGCCATCGAGAAAGCTCAGCTCCAGTCGCTGGAGCTCATTCAGGGCGAGCCGCTCACCAAAGACAAGATTGAGGAGCTGAAGAAAAGCAGAGAAGAACAGGTACAGTCCCGGCTAAAACTGTCATTATCTTAAGGGAAGCCGTCAAAAGAAAGCCTGTCGATTATAGATGTGGCTGCTTTGTTCTCAGGTGCAGAAGAAGAAGAAGATCTTGAAGGAGCTTCAGAAGGTGGAGCGTCAGCTGCAGCTAAAAACACAGCAACAGTTCACCAAAGAGAACATGGAGGCAAAGGGCTTAAAAGAAGACCAGGAGGCAGGACAGAATCAGGGTCCGGGCCCGGGGCCTGGGTGTATGGCTACTGCTCCGGGGCCCCTTCCTACCCCAACAGGTGGTCAGCTACCGGTTGGCTCCGACACCGACGAGGAGGCCAACAAAGAGGGGGAACAGGAGCAGCCGCCAGGGGAGGAGGGGGAAGAGGTAAAATTCTCATTCACTTTGCCACAACCTAAAAACTGGACCAATCAGGGTGTCTCCTTTTATGCACAAAAACTTTAACTGATTCCAGTTTCTCTTTAAAAGCTGTGACACAAGAGTTGGTATAAAACACATTGAAAATACATTGTTCTTGCCTTCATGCCTTGGGGCTGTTATTAATTAATTGCATTGGGAGCAAAGGTCATGTGAAGTTGATGTAAACAAAGCCAAAATTAGACAAGTTGACGTTTTAAAATCTATGAAGCCATTTTACATTATCGATGATCATGGACAGCATCACAAAATAGCAGTTTCTGTGTTTGTATTTTACGCAATGTTGACTTTTGAGGTTAACTTTGAGATTTCTGATAGGCTTCCCACACCTCTGATCCATACATGTTCCAAGACAAACCCAGGCTAAAGGACAGAATGGAGTACACACACACACACACACACACACACACACACACACACACACACACACACACACACACACACACACACACACACATCTAGTCATGTTTATTTGTGTTGCACATTTTAGCAACAGAACGGTTAAAAGTGCTTTACACCATGAAAACATAATACAAGAACCGTTTATGAAACCGGTTTCATAGCCAGCCGTCTCGGTCCAGTCGCTGCTGACTACCCGGGAAGCAGGAGCCCAGAGCTGCAGAGGGCGCTGATGAGGCAGCATTTTTGCAGTTTTTTGAAAGTTCATTCCAGATTTGTGGTGTGTAAAAAAACTTAATGCTGCTTCTCCATGTTTAGTTCTGGTTCTGATGCAGAGTAAACCAGAACCAGAAGACCTGAGTGGTCTGGGATGTCTGTTTCTTACAAACCCAAATGAACAGCAGACGTTTCTGTGCGTTTACAAAATGCTTACCTCTTATGTAACTTATTACATCTATGTGCTTCCTCTGACTTCATCTTAAACATCCCCCTAAGTCCAAAAAAAACAACAACCAAAAGCTAATTTTGATCAATTCATCCAAAGCAGGCGCTTATTGCGTCTGCTGGTTGGATTTCATCCTCCGCGTCTCTCCTCTTATTGCCACTTTAAATTATTCTAAGGAAACTCAAGGTGCTTTCTCTGTGCTTTCAGGATGAGGAGGACGACGATGACGATGAGGGCTCGGAAGACGACGCCGATGAGGACGACTACCCCAAACTCCCTCAGGTCAGCACAATCCTGTACAGGGATGGGCCTCAGCTGCCACAGCAGCCGCCTCTTCCTCCCTCGCCTCAGACCCAACCCCAGCCGCCGCCTCCGCCCCTCCAGGCCGCCTTCGTCCCCATCCAGCCGCTGCCAGACTACAACCCCGCCGACTACCCAGGAAGCACGAGCCCCGAGCTGCAGAGGGTGCTGGGTGGGCAGCAGATGTTGGGCCAGCAGATGCTGGGGCAGCAACCTCAAAGTCAGGGTCAACAGCTGGCCGGTTTGGGGCCGGGAATGATACCTCAACCAGCCCCAGACGGGCTCATGGTGGCTACACCTGCGCAGACGCTCACAGACACACTGGATGACATCATGGCAGGTGAGGATATTTGCATTTGAAATTTTACATTTGCCGACTGGACCAAACCTGCATAAATGGATGTTCCGCCCCCTTTCTGTATCACAGCTGTGAGCAGCCGCGTGCCCATGCTAACCACTACAACGTCACCCACGCCCCTGTCCCAGCCGCCCACGCAGACGAACCCAAACATCGCCTCTCCCCCTTCCGTCTTGCCCCTCTACCCTTCGGTTGACATTGACGCACACGTAAGCCTCAAAGCCGTGGTTTTCAAAGGGAGCTTTAACATGTACATGCATGAAATGGAATTTATCCGATCGAAAAATTTGCTGCGTCCTCCTCACAGACGGAGAGCAACCACGACACAGCGCTGACGCTGGCGTGTGCAGGAGGACATGAGGAGCTCGTGTCAGTCCTGATCGCACGGCAAGCCAACATTGAGCACCGAGATAAAAAAGGTCCGTAGGAACAAAGAAGGGGTTGGGGCGAGAATCTCTGCTGAGGAGATAAATTGGAAAATAAACCCATTCATTCTGCACTCCACAGGTTTTACTCCTTTGATTCTGGCTGCCACTGCTGGCCATGTCGGAGTAGTCGAGGTACTCCTGGACAAAGGTGGAGACATCGAGGCTCAGTCAGAGAGAACCAAAGACACACCCCTCTCCTTGGCGTGTTCAGGGGGCAGACAGGAGGTAAAACCGCCTTTAAGATCTGCTGACAGCATATTGACGTTAAAGTTCACATTGTTTTTCTTCCTCCAGCTATAATGCATAACTGTTTTTTTTTTTTATTATTATTATTATTCAACAGGTTGTGGAGTTGCTGCTGCTGCGGGGAGCCAATAAGGAACACCGCAACGTTTCCGACTACACGCCTCTCAGCTTGGCTGCTTCAGGGGGTTACGTCAACATCATCAAGATTCTCCTCAACGCTGGCGCTGAGATCAACTCCAGGTGAGTGGAAAAACAAAATGGAGTATGAATTTCTGAAATTTATCCCCTAACTCATTAGAAGATTTTACCAATACCTTCTTTTCATTTTTTACCCACTGTGATATTTGGAGAGTTCATGTTTAAATACTGATCATTCTTAAACTTTCTACCACAACTATACACTGGTGTTTTCATAGAAACTAAGTTCCATTCTGTAAATGTTTGTCCTTTTTCCACAGGACTGGCAGTAAGCTGGGAATCTCTCCTCTGATGCTGGCAGCGATGAACGGCCACGTTCCGGCAGTGAAGCTCTTGTTGGATATGGGCTCAGACATCAACGCCCAGATCGAGACCAACAGAAACACGGCTCTGACCTTGGCCTGCTTCCAGGGGCGGGCAGAGGTCGTCAGTCTGCTGCTGGATCGCAAGGCCAACGTAGAGCACCGCGCTAAGGTACAGGACATTAGTGTCATTTAATCTTTTTGGGGGGTTTTTTTGTCTTTAAATGAATGAAATCATTGTCTCGGCTCTACTTTTGTTTGCATCCGTTGACCATCCTTTGTTCACACAGACCGGTCTCACTCCATTGATGGAGGCAGCCTCTGGGGGTTATGCCGAGGTGGGCCGAGTTCTGCTGGATAAAGGTGCTGATGTCAACGCTCCTCCCGTTCCTTCCTCCCGAGACACCGCCCTCACCATCGCTGCCGACAAGGGCCACTACAAGTTCTGTGAGCTGCTCATTAACAGGTAAGACTTCCTCACATTGACGTACTTTTTAGAAGTATCTGTATATATATTTTTTTCTCTTGAGACAGTGCTGCAGCTAAATTTTTTATTAATATTTTTACACTTACTGCTCTCTGTTTGTAGGGGGGCTCATATTGATGTGCGAAACAAGAAAGGGAACACTCCCCTTTGGCTGGCAGCGAACGGTGGTCACTTTGACGTGGTTCAGCTCCTTGTGCATGCAAGTGCCGACGTGGACGCTGCGGACAACCGTAAAATCACCCCACTCATGGCTGCTTTTCGCAAGGTACGTGCTTTATTCTACATTCAGTGGCATCCTGCGTCACTTTAACAAACCCTCAAGTAACAGTCTTTCCTGTAATTTCTAGGGTCATGTGAAGGTGGTGCAATATCTTGTGAAGGAAGTCAACCAGTTTCCATCCGACATTGAGTGCATGAGATACATTGCCACTATTGCTGACAAGGTAGCTGTTGAATTCCTTTTGGACAATAATGTTTTATTTCTGCCAGAGGAAACTTTTCTAAGAAACAAATACAGATCGCCTGGGAATCCTTAAAAATGTTTCATTTCCTGTATCTAAAATTAAGGTCTTAAAACATCTTAAAGTCATTGCAATAAGTTAATCATCGGTATTAGATTTTTTCGTGACAGGACTATTTAATCTTGTAGGTTTTATTTTCTTGTAGGACTTCTCTGTCAGGCAAAGGTTTGAGTCATTGCAGAGAAAGACGATTTGATGTAGTTGGGGCTACTGCTAACTAGCTGCGACTATAGCCTCGCTATGAAGGTTGGTATGAAGACAAATAGGGACAAAGATCAAAAGGTCTCACATCAGTCTCATATATTGAGAGAAATGAGACACACAATGTTCTGTGCAATTTTCTTTTGTACCTCTCTGTGATACAGGTCTTAAATTTCTTTCTTAATTGTCTTAAAAAGTGTTACATTTGAAACCGGCGTGATCCTTAAAATCAGACCACCATGGTAGACAATTACAGTACAAAATAATGCTTGGAGAGACATCATACTTCTGATGTCTATAAATTATGTGTGGGATTTTTGTGATAGCGAAACATTTCTCTCTCGTTCACTTGTGGCAACCGATCATTTTTTATATTGAAAAGTAAGGAGGTAATGCTAGCTGTGTGTGATTTATGACCCTTTGAGAGACATGGAAACAGGCTGTATTTGTTGCAATGTCTGTAGGAACAATACAGACATTCTTTTGAGTTGGAATGTTGTGGTTTTATTTTTGTTTTACGATGGAATAACTGGAAAATAATTGCAAGTCGTAGCTGAAAGGTGAATTTTTCTTCTGTTTTTTTTAGCCTCGGGGAATTAAACATACCTCAAATCGATTACAGGTAGACATTAGAACAAAGTGGGGGCTGATTTTACTCAGCATTTGAATCATAAACGGTGTGAAACAGTCTGAGATTAATGTTGTTTTGGTCAGATTTCACTTTTTTTTTTTTTTTACCACATTCTGAACCTTGCTGTTGCAAGGTTGTAGTTCATCCTTTTTTATAACGACATCTAAAACTTGCATTTGAAAGCAAAGAAATTCATGCTATTAAAACCAGATCTCAGCTGATTAATATAATATGATTGCTGTATTTCAACTCCGGTTTTATTACATTTCCAAAGTGGCGAATAGGTGCTGCTGTTGGATTGACCCTCTGGTCTGTTTACATAAACAGATGTGGTTTTGGTCCCCACAGTGGAAACAGAAGTAGGATAACATGAAAGCTTTAGGAATTTAAGTTCTAGTGGAAAAACTTTTCAGAGTTTATCTTGAACGGGAAAGAGTTGTTTACCAGAGTTTTCTCCTGCAGGAGCTGTTGAAGAAGTGTCACCAGTGCATGGAGACCATTGTCAAAGCAAAAGACCAGCAGGCGGCAGAGGCCAACAAGAACGCTAGCATCCTCCTAAAGGAGTTGGACTTGGAGAAGGTAATCTTATCGTCGCCGTCTCATCATTTCTGAGCATCCAGAAAACCACCAAGGAACAGCAGGAAGGAGGTTTTAAGTGACTTTGTTGTGTCCAACAGTCTCTGGAGGAGAGCAAGAAGCAGGCACTGGCTGCCAAGAGGGAGAAGAGGAAGGAGAAGCGCAAGAAGAAGAAGGAGGAGCAAAAGAGGAAGCAGGAGGAAGAGGATGGGCAGAAAACCAGGGAGGAGTCCTCTGAGATGCAGGAGCAGAAAGAGGATTCAGCCGAAGGTAACCTTTACCTAGAAGAGACTTTCTGGATCGGGTTGTATCACTTGGTTGATATTTAGTTTCCGTCTAAACTCGATCCCTGTTGTCTCTCAGAAAAAGAGGTTCCCATTGAGCCTCCGAGTGCAACCACCACCACCACCATCGGCATATCTGCCACCTCCACCACTTTCACTACAGCGTTCGGTAAGAAGCGAGCAAGTGTGGCCACTACCCCAAACACCAATCGGAAGAACAAAAAGAACAAGACCAAGGATTCAGCACCTAATGAACCAATCATATTGCAAGATCCACAGGTGAGCACTTCTCTGGTTTTTACTTCAGCCATATGGCTCAAGGATTCAATTTCAAATTGACATTTCAGTTTAAAATATTGAAATATCAAATTGATATTTTAATTTCTGGAAAAAATGTAAAAAGTATTTCACTAAATGGGTTGAAACGTAAAATCTATAGATGCAATATAGCGATATTTAGATTTTGTTTCTCTATCTTTCTTTTTGATTGTGGATCACAGGTGATGAAAAATCCAAAACAGTTTTTTGCAGGATTTGTAACAGCAATGTTAAGCTAATAAACTATTGCTGATTTGACATTACTATATAACATCAACACCCTCTAAGCCACAAAAGGTTGATGCCAACACAGCTGGTTGTTAAAATTGCTGCATCTGAGTATATTAAGGGGAAGTCCAGTGGAAGGAAAGTGCAAAGTTTACATTACACTTAATATTGCATGGAATATATATATTTAAATTTTCAGAGAAACTGAATTTTGGGGTTTCATACACTGTAATCTATATTAATTAATATTAACACAAAATGAACCTTTGAAATAAATAACTTGTGTAATATAGAAATAAGATTCACTTTTGAATTGATTCACTCAAAATATTATGTGGCTTTTTCATTTATTGAATAGGGGCGGGCATTTATTGTACCATTGATTATTTATTGCAATAAATTCTTACAATGATAACAATATCTTCATTTATGAAGCATTTCCGTACAAAGTGCTGAACAGTTACAAGGAAGCTAAAGACAAAATAAAACAGCGCAGATTAAAAATAGATAAAACACCAAGAAGGGAATAAAATAAGAAATTATTTTTCCTATTTTCTCCCCCGTTTTTTCAATAATATCAATCAATGCTAACAAATTTGAAAATATAATTAAAAGTAGTTACTGTGCCCAGCTTGATGATGCAAATCACGCTTCTTGATGTGGCTGTCGTCCTAAAGAAGCATAAATTACCTGCACCACAAAGCAGTCGTGATTAAAATTTTAACCCACCCTTATTACTGTGACATATTTGCCTATGGATTTCTGCATAAAGTCTAACGCTTGCGGATTTGTTTTAAAGGTTGCACTTGCGCAGCACAAGGCTGACAAGAACAAGATCCATGGTGAGCCACGGGGCGGGGGCGGGGGAGTGACCGGTGGCAACAGCGATTCAGACCCCCTGGACAGCACCGACTGCGCCAGTGAGAGCAGCAGCAGTGGGGGGAAGAGTCAGGAGCTCAACTACCTCCCTGACCTCACCTCATCCGCCTCCTCCTCCTCCTCTTCTTCCTCCTCTTCTTCCTCCTCCTCAGCCCCCTCCTCAGGAGTAACCCAATCGCAGGTTCTCATGCCCGGCCCAGAGAAGAGACACTGTCCTCAGCCACCAATAGACCCCAAAGTGGACAATAAGGTCACAGTTTCCATCTCAAAGCCAATGCAAAAGTGAGCCTAACTCAAGCTCCTCAGTTTCACAAACTATTAAGCATTCTACGTCCGCCACTAATACCAGGTCATGTTTTCATCGTGTTTCTTCGTTGTCGACGGAAACTAAATGTGAGCGTTGTTTTTGTCACAGAGCTCCAGATACAAGCGGCGGCGACTCCTCCAACTCCCTGCCTTCCCCGTTCAAGTCCATGGCTCTTCCGGTGACATCCCCCAACAGTAAACTAAGCCTCACGAGTCCGAAGAGAGGCCAGAAAAGAGAAGAAGGCTGGAAAGAGGTGGTCAGAAGGTCAGTTTTCAGGCTGTTTTTTTTTTTTTTTCTCCAAAGCTCTGTTGTATGTCAAGTACAGCTACACTTTCTTACGAGATGCAATCGGTAAAGCCAGGTTCACGTCTGATTGGAAGCAACTTCTTTTCTAGATCAAAGAAGCTCTCTGTACCAGCCTCAGTCGTGTCCCGGATCATGGGTCGGGGCGGCTGCAACATCACGGCCATCCAGGACGTGACTGGCGCTCACATAGATGTGGACAAACAGAAGGACAAAAACGGAGAGAGAATGATCACAATCAGGTAAAAAAAACTACCACCCTGTGGACTCCACTGCAACTGTGACATCAACAAAGTCGATCAATCTGCCAGCCTCACGTCAAACTTGAACTAAAGGATCAAAACGTTTAATTAAGTGATTTGATTGGGATTCAAGGCTACACACTGTTGAAATAATGGAAACAAAAAACTACATATACGGTCAACAAGAAAGTTGCACTGGGACTGTACCAGTTCGTCCAGGATATTTTTAAAATGACTGGTTTTTGCAGCAACTTTTTCAAAAAAATAAAAATAAAGGAAGGTCATAGTCGTGTAAAGTGTGTGTAAAATTCACACATTGGAACTTGTTCTGATTGAAATGCGTTTTGTTTCAGAGGAGGCACGGAGTCGACGCGGTATGCGGTCCAGTTGATCAACTCTCTGATCCAGGACCCCGCCAAGGAGCTCGAAGATTTGATCCCCCGGAATCACATCAGAGCTCCCGGCTCCAAGGCGACCTCGGCCTCTTTCCCCAACGCCACGGGGACCACCAGTGGCTCAGCTACAGGCCCAAAGCCTCTCAGCTCATTGGTCGCCTCTTCAGGGGTCTCGTTCCAACCCGCGTCATCCACGTCTTCGTCCTCCTCTCAGCCCGGGGGGAAAATCGGGAAAGGCCTTCCCTCGAACGTCCGGCAGCCGTTCCCGGTGTCTCTGAACCTGGCGTACGCTCACCCTCAGCTGGCTTTACTGACTGCCCAGACCATGCACCAGATCAGACACCCTCGTTTGCCCATGGCGCAGTTCGGGGGCACCTTCTCTCCAGCGGCCAGCACCTGGGGACCCTTCCCCGTGCGTCCTGTGAGTCCCGGCAGCGCTAACGGCTCGCCGAAACACAACGGAGGAGCCAACAACCCTCAAGCTAAGACCAGCTCCGCCCACGGCGAGCACAACAGCACCGCCAGCTCAGGAACTGCTGTCACGACAACCAACACCATGACCACCAGCGTGCCCAACACGTCTGCATCCTCACCCCACACCCCGAATCCGGCTCCTTACAACCTCCAACCGAGCCTCCCCACCCCGTCATCAGTCAGGAAGCAGCTGTTTGCTCCCGACCCCAAGCCGGCAGGCGTCACGCCTGCGTCTAACTCGGCTGCCTCTAGCGTCAGCAATGCCGTAAGAGGAACGGGTTCTTCTGCACATCCCACGTCCACTACAACAACAGCGAACGCTCCCCAGCAGCAGGTGGGACCCATCTCCGAGCCTCCGATCCAGCCGACCAAAACGGAGGCCGCTCCTGTCGCCCCGGCCGGAAAGGACAAGCTGTCTGCACCCGAGAGTCAGCCTGCGTCCGTCAGCGAGAGCTTCACTTCCCCTGCTCTAGCTTTAGGTACCAAGCCAGAACCCCGACCTCCTGCTTCCTCTGGACCATCCACAGAGGCTCATCCCCCGCTCCACAACTCTCAGCCCAGCTCCGGCCTTCCCCCAGGAACCTCTCCGGCTCACTCGCACAATGTTGCACATCCAAACAACACCGTTCCCCACTTCTCAGCTCCCGCACCCAGAGTCTCCCATCGTATGCAGCCACCGGGGCCTTACTACTCCCATCCTGAGCAGCAGCAGTCGCAGCAGCAGTCTGTGTTTGTACCCTTCAGCGCTCAGCAGGAGCTACCAAAACAATCCCAAAGCCAGACGTCCCAGCCTGCAAACCTTCCCCCTCAACCCCAGACCCAAGGCCAAGCGCCAGGCTCCCTTCAGGTCTCTGCTAATTTGGGGATAATGAACGGATCCCAGATGCAGCACATCGCCAGCGCAGGCAAGTCGCAGCAGATATCTGCCAACTTCGGTCCTGCAGGTCTCTTCAATTTCAGCACCATCTTCGATAACAACAACCAGGTGAGTTGGAAGTCCTCTACACTGTTAGCAGTAGCCACAGATGGCATCTATTGTTTTTAATCTTACAGATGTCGACAGTGATCAGACCCAACGGCCACTGGAATGGACATGATATATTTATGGGTTTAAATGAAAATAAGGATTTTGTGATTAGAATGATTCTTGTTACTGACTAGTTTCTTTTTGACAAATGACATTGAAGTCCTAAATCTTACCTTGATATATGAGTGAGTTTCAAGCATCAGACAAGTGGAGCATTGCTCTGTAACTAGAGAACGGAAGGAGTGTCTGTTTTTCATCAAAAATATACATTCAATTGGATAAAATGAATAATAAATCAAAATTACTATTGGCAGTGATAGAAAATACTTTCAAAATAACTTCAAATATTATCATTAATTTGTAGGATTTTTTTTACAAAGTTGACTGTCCATCCCAATGGACATCAGGAGTTGGGATATATTAGCCAATGCTTAAATATTTACTGTTACCAAGCAACACCTGTAAGAATTTTACAGCTTATTTGCGATATCACAACCCACTTATTTTATTTCATTTTTGCTTTTTACGAGCGTCACCTCTGACCTTCTCGAACTGCTTGTAAAAATATATATTCTGTCCCCGTCATATTTCAGTGCTGAAGTGGACAGAACAATTAGTTGGATAAAAAACCAGGTGTGAAGGTGTTAATGTTTAATATTTGGATGACCAGCAGGTGGGAAACAATCAGGTGTGGGGTGCGTGCCACTTGCCCGCCCGGTCACCTCCAGAGCAGTCGTATTCAGCCCCGCCAGCCTACATGAACATCGGTCAGATGGAGAACATGATGCCCCCGCCTCCTCCAGAGAGCTCCAAAGCCCCTGGCTACCGGTCAGGCTCTCAGAGGATGGTCAACAGCCCAATCGGTAAGAGTCTTTCTTTTATTTAATGAGTAATATAACCTGAGCGACAGTTTTGCTTTAATTATTGGGGTTTTTTCTCTGCAGCGTTGACCAGCTATGCCACCAGTATCTCTGGCAGCCCGGTGTATCTGCATGGTCACACTGGGGTTGGCACGCCCTCGTTCAGCCGACAGCACTTTTCCCCTCACCCATGGAGTGCATCTACGTCAGGTAGAGTCCTCATAGAACTGGTTAAATATTAAACATAAAGCATTTTGAACATTTTATCTATAGGTACAAGAAGGTACCAATGCTGTTGCCGATTCTGTTTTATGCCGTTTTCACCAACTTGGAAACTTAATGGTCTTAATACTAAAATGTTTTTTAAACAGCCCTGCTGTGTAGTAAAAATCCTTCAGTTTATAGGAGCCGTATCAAATAAACCCAACTAAAAATAATTGCAGCACATCTCATTACTTTCATAGTCTTTTACAGTCTTCCTGTGTGTGAGAGAAAGAGCAGTCTGTTATACAGTTTTGCTGTTGAGCAGCATTTTAAAGCAAAAACAAACTGATTAGAGTTGATGTTTTTATCTGTCTTCAGTCATATGACCTATTAGTACGATCAGGATGGGTAACGTTACAAGCTGTAACTACGGAGCGTTTAATCATGAGATTTCCAAAAGATTCCAAAACATTTCCTATTCTAGGTTGTGCTGTAGCGGATTGAATTAGACTCTTCAAACGGATACTGCGGAGCAGCTTTAGGCTAATATTAAATAAACAGCTGTCAAGCCTCCGAGGAAATCATCTAGAAGCTTTTTACAGCTTTTGCTGTTCCTCTAAATTGTCTTCTGTAAGTGACGACATTGAACAAGGGGTGCATGGTTATGTCCTGATTAGATGAAACATTAGATTTTTTTTTTGTTTGTTTTTATTTCTGGCCATGATTGACACATTGAGGCTGTAAAATGAGTTGTGTCCAGTCACCAGACAGTTTCCCTGTGCTCCTATAGAAATACATTAACATGTATAAACCTGTTGTCGCGGTCTCCTGTGTCTTTCCTCGACCAGGTGAATCCCCGGTCCCACCTCCTCCCACAGTGTCCTCGTCTGCCCTGTCCACCTCAGCCGTGGCTCCTCCTCCCCAGCCTAAACCAGGCAGTTCCTCTCAGCAGGACAGGAAGGTCCCCCCTCCCATCGGCACGGAGCGGCTGGCCAGGATCCGGCAGACGGGTTCCGTCAACCCGCCTCTGCTCACCACCAGCTACACGGCTTCTGTTGGACAGGGTGGCATTTGGTCATTTGGAGTCGGGAGCGCCTCGGGTGAGAATTGCTCCTGGAATTCTGTGAGCCCGTACCACAGAGTTCAGTGTGGCATGGGTGCTATCCACCAAAACGGATAGCCTAACTTTGTGTTTTGGTGCAGAAGCCATGTCTGGTTGGTCTCAGCCGCTGATGAGCAGCCACATGATGCACCCTCAGCTGCAGGCAGAGCAGTCGGCCTTCTCCCAGCACCAGCCCATGGAGCAGGACGACACGGGCATTGTTAACCCGGCTAACAGCTACCACCAGCCTCAGCATTTGCCCAACAGTTACATGGACTTCCAAAAGGTAGCGCACAACTGAGAATTTGCCCCTTTTTTCTGACTTCCCCCCCCCTCTCTCTGTGTGTTATACCAATCACCTGTTTCATCTCTACAGGGGATGCCTGTGTCAATGTACGGAGGAACCATGCTGACCCCCCACCCTCCCATGGCAGAAGGCCCGGGGGGTCCAATGTACAATGGTTTGCACGCAGGTGACCCCGCATGGAATCCCATCATAAAAGTGGTCCCCAACAATGCAGATAGCTCTGACCCACAGCAGCAGGTTTGTGATGCTGAATCAACCATTACAGGTAAAAGTTTGCACCATTTAAAACACTGTGTCCTTTTTTTTCCCTTCTTCTTCTTCAGGTTTGGCCTGGTACCTGGGCCCCTCATGTGGGTAACGTGCACCTGAACCACGTCAACTAGGCGGCATCCACACAAACGCACACAGCATGACCCACAGTGCAAACATGTGATGCCATAAGACGGAATGGGACGAAGAAGAAAAACAATAAAGCCCCAACATGGTTAACTTTAGAGGCCTGAAGGTGCGGAGCAGGGGTTGAAGAATTGGGAAGTTCTCTCGACGCCATTCTTTGATGTGCCTATCTCAAACATGGAAGAGAGGAAATCGGGCGACGGCAGTCATCACTGTCATGATGACGCGAACACAAACATGCGTGTTCACCTGTTCAACAGGATCTATTCTCTGCGTAGTTTAGTAATTTTGACTTAAACCCCACATACACAGTTCTTGGGCTGCAGGGGGCTCAACATGAAGTAGCTATTTAAACTTGGCCCAGAACTAGATGATGATGATGATGATGATTACCTAACGAGAAATCAGAACCTTTTAGAGTGGTAAATACATGTATAATTGTTTACATACTAAAAAGGGTTAAAATGAGAGTAAATTTCATGTCGTATAGTGGCTCTACTTTATGTAGCCTGTATTAATGTGAAATATTTACCTTAATATTCAATAAAAAGATTGAAAAGTATGTGTGCTCTTTGATGAATAATTATTTAACTTGAACACGAAACTCCTGGGTATAGAAAGAATGTGTTTATTTATAATTATTCCTTGGCCTAAAACTAAGCTATCCACTAAGATGCAGCTCTAGTTGAAACCTTCTTTTTGAACAAACGTGTTTTAATTTAGGTGCAATGTAGCAAAAGCAAACGTGTACCAAACATTTTACAACACCTTTATCACCCGTTCACATCTAAATTAATTTCTGTGGTTTCCGGCAGGTTTTGCATTCCATATTTGTCGTGGGCTTGATACCACATTGGGTAGTAAAAAGAAAAGCTGGAAGCATGGATTCTAATGGTCTCTTAAGTCAAAGAACTTCTTTACTCACCTTTCTTATGATTGCAGAACATGCATTGATGGTGATAAACCACTTAAAATAAGCATCCTGACCTGCTTACCACTGACATGGACCGTGCGAATGTTTAAAAAGATTAGATTTTTTTCTGTCTTGTTTGTTCCAAGAAGCATCAAATGAAATTATTTCTGCCATTTCAGAAATGTGGAGCTATATATAGCCAGAAGCCAGTTGATGTAAAACAAGGGAATTATTTTACACTTAACCAGGAACATTAAACCAAATGAAGAGGTATGGAAATGTTTCGGCCACAACTTCAAAACTTTTGCACCATATTTTGGTTGTTTCTCAAGTCGTGATCATTCTTTCTAAATAGAAATGCTTAAATGCAGTATTAAGTCTAAACTAGATTAAAACAATACTATTAAAAAAGAGCCTGACAAAATCTCTATAACGATTTAAAAAATAACTGACCATGTATTATCAGTAGTTTTTCCCCAGTTAGCAAAATGCCTCATTGGGTTTACGGGGTAACATTTTTAATTAAAAGATAAGTTTCATTGGATCTCCATTTTTCCCTTGACAAATGGGGGGGCAGGGGGGATTCTTGTGTATGTGTGTCTTACAAAGCTTTACTGAAATATTTAACTGAGACACAAAAGCACAGATAAATCTGCATTGTAGAGTGTTCTAGGCACAACCAAGATACTGCACAGAGCCTCAAGCTCCCAGGCCTCTGCTAGAGGACTGAGCTCAGAGGATGAGAGAGAAAGAAGGAGAGACACCTGTGGAGGGAATTGTGTATATATATATATATATATATATATAAGGTCTGTTCATACAGATAATAGTATATGAAGCCACCATTTACAGCTACAAAGTAATATTGTGTGACTGCAGCGAAACACACTTTTATTATGGCATTAATGTTTTGTAGCTGTATGACATCTATAATAAAAGTTTGCTATAGACATAAATATACGTTTTATTGTGCCCAAGCAGCTGGATAAAAGTTTTTTTTTTCATCAGACAAGGTAAATTTGCCTTTCATGATACTTTAATCCACATATACAAGCCAATGCCTGTTTGTTCTCTTTTTCTTTGAGGGCTTTACTTTCAACATTTTCTTAAAACATTCCTCCTGAGCTGTGTGGTTTGTCCTGTGGGCCTCTCAGTGCATCCAAACTCCATAATGATGAGGAAAAACCTGAGGAGCCAAAGGTGATGAAACATCCCCTTTTGCCAAGCCGAAAGAGCATCACAGTTTCCATAGGAACGGATCTAAAAGCAATTATGCATGACTCGCAAAACGAAGTATGACGAGCCATCATTGAGGACCTGCTCTCAAAATTCCAAAACAGACATTTAAATTATGCTTCTCCTTTAACTTCTTCATTTTTCATTATTTGTTTCTTCCTCCTTCACATTCCCCCACTCAACAAATGTCAAAAGTTTTAAATACGTTTTGGTCAATTGATTTCATTTTTTTACAGGAAGGTTTGGAGGCGAGGAAGGAAAATTATACTTTGGGACATGCAAAGCACGAGCAGGCCCCAATAAAAATAAAGAGACCGCCTATTGGGTGTAGAACAATAGGTTCCTGCCATGCTCTGCACCGGCAGGTCCCAAACATTCATGTTTGTGGCGTATATTGATTTCCAGTGGTAAACTGGATTGGAGTTGTACGATACTGCCATCTGGCGGCGGGTGTTGGTGTAAATTTAGCCTTAACATGTCTGCGTGTTTTTTGTGGGTAGTTTAGGAGAAAAAAAGTCTGATTCTTATCATTTTTAATCCGCAGCCCGTCTGGTAGCATCGAAGAAAAAAAAAAAAAAATCATGGCCACGACAATGACTCCTGACGTGGAAGCTACTTAACGCCACGACCAACGCCAACCATTATTTTTCCCAGATATCACCAGGCGGGCTCCATACTTTAAAAATTAATGTCCGCTTAAAAATAACTTAATTTGTTATTATTTGTACGCCAAGGTATGATATTGGTACTTGGAAAGGGCAAGGAAGAGATGTCACTATCGATGACCTTCCCTTGTTTTCCTTCTTCATAAACAACCAGACTTTTATTGTGAAACTGTCGGAAAGTGCAGCCGGAAGTGCTTTTATTTAGTAAGCGATCCAGCACTGTCATGGCGGTGGCAGCAACTCCAGCGGTTCCCGATCAAGCGCCCAAAATGCAGGCACCGTTCGACCCGACCCAGGTCCCGGTTATCGAAGGCTACACCCCAATAACGCTGGCCAAAAATGAGAGCTTTAAGGAAAAGTTCATGAGGAAAACCAAGGAGAATCCTTTCGTCCCGATAGGTGAGACACTGCAGACGGAAGTTACACAAGTGTACTACGCTATGTCCTCTATTATCGCTTGGTGAAATTATTTCCCATAAAATACATTAATATGACGGTGCAACCTTGCTGTGTAACGTGCGGTAGTTGAAACAAGGAAACCCCAGTAAGTCACAAAACTTGGAAAACTATAAATTAATATTTCAATGCGTAAAAAGATCATTGGAAGCTTAGAATTTACATGAATTTGAAGTGATATATTTATTCGAAAATTATGATTGCTTTTTATTCTTCCTGAAGCAAAGTTGCACTATTAAAACATTATTTTAATGTTCTGCTAAGCCATTTTATGTCTATAGTTTTTTTTTTGCCTTTCCCATTTTGTTTTCCCAAACATACAAAATGTTTTTCTTTATTCATTTTGTCCCTTGAACTAAAAGTCTTGAGGAGCTACAAACATGTATGTCTAGCTACACAATATGTCATATCAGCAGTATATAACCCTAACCCTGTGGTATATTCATATCTGTTGGCTGCTGTATTTCCAGTGTTATGAACATTTTCCCACTAGCTAGTGGGCTAAATATTCTCACTGAACACAAATGACATTGCTTAAAAATACTGAAGGTCACAGAGTCATGAAAGCACAGTTGAGAAGAGAGCAGGAAATAGATATTTATCATAACAGATTGGAGGATTGATCAATATTATTGCCTGTGGAAGATTTTCTAATATTGTGAAGGAATTATATGTGATGGACCAACATAGCGGTGGAAAAAGATATAGCCTTGTAGAAATCCTTGAACACACCAACCCTGCAGTGAAACATGATTCTGGCAAATACAGATATTTTATTTGAATTTCTCCCCGTCCTTTATGTTCTTCAGGTTGTGCGGCGACAGCCGGAGCACTGATGTATGGACTCCGTGCCTTCCACCAAGGAAAAACCAGACAGTCCCAGCTGTTGATGAGGGGTCGTATTTTCGCTCAAGGCTTCACCGTAGTCGCCATCATCGTTGGCATCTTTGCCACATCGTTGAAACCCAAGCAGTGAAAGCGAACGAACCTCGCGCTTCTTGAAAGCGTCCATTCACTCTGGACTCAGACCAGATCCGTTGTTGAATTGGCTTCTGAATAACCAAATGATGTGTAATATAGCAAACATTGTTCAGTTACACAGCCTATTTATAGTTTATTTTTTTTAAATGGCAGAACTGCCCATTTGTTAAAAATCGGCTGTGTGGGACAGCAAAGTGGTGTCGGCTCAAGTAAGCAGATGGGAAATTGGTTTAATAGCGCTAAGACTTTTCAGCTTTGCATTAAATGTTTCTTCTGTTGATAAAATTAGCCATATTTGTGTTTGTTTTTGATTATGCTGCGTGGAAAAAGCTTCTTTCTGGGAGGATTTCTAAAATAATGCCGTCAAAGTCTTCTTGGGACTTTTATCTGAATGAGTTTTAAGTGCTGTGAGAAAATATTCGCCCTTTTGCAAAATCAAACAAGGAGCTCGTTACCAAGCCTGACTGATTGATGCTGACGAAGGATTTCAGCCGTTTGATTTGGGTATGTTAGCGGAAAGCAGCTCTACAACTGGATGTTGGCAACCCTGATGTAAATGTTTGAATTTTACTTAAAACATTCAGATTTTAAGGGGGGGGGGCAAAAACAGAATTGCTAAGGCAAGGAGGCAAGTGGCAAGTACTTTTCACAGCACATTGGTAATGCAAAGGTCCTTTAACATTCAGAAATGGATCTGAAACCTGTTTGTGCGGCTGGAGATTTCCTTCATCTTTATGCCCTGCGTTCTAAATAAAACCCCCAACACCCCAAAAAAGGTGTGACAATATGCAAGGGATTCTGGGCTACGCATGACTTTATTCAAGTGATCATCTCCAAGGTTTATGAAATGGCAACAAGCTCAGCAGGGGAATATTTGAAGTTAAACGATCTGCAGATTCCTCCCGTTTTTAATTTTCCGCGTCCCTTTAAACATTCGGGGTTTTGTTCATTTCCAAATAGGCAACATGTGAACAAGGTGCAGACATCACTGTTGAAATGAATACCTGTATTTAAAGTTTTGTGTGCTGGTGTAACACAAAAATGGAGAGAAAGATAAGTGAAACAAAAAAGTGCAAATTTTAATTTCTAAATTCAGACTGTAGTAGATGTCTTTGGTTGTGAGTCTAACCTTTTTTTTTCCTTCTCTTTTTTGCAAAATTAAAAATTAAAAAATCGCCTCATCAATGAGAAAACCATCTGGCTTAATACCCTAAGCGAGATCGGAAAGGCCACAAGCGTAATGTCTGTGAAATAAAACAAAACAAAACATGTTTGCTACCTAGAACCAAAGTAATTAATGATTTCATGCCAAATAATAAGTGAACATTTGTGATTCATGGTTATAAATTGATGAGGCATAAATGGATACAATCTAGTTTGCATTTAGTAAGTGTCTGACCAAAATGTTAATTTAAAGAATGAATAAAAACTAGGCATTCAAAAATATTGGTAGAAACAAAGTTGACCTAAAAATTATAAGTTAAAGAGGGGAGGGGGGGGGGGACATTTACTTACAGTAACAGTATTTTCTTCAGTATAGTGACATTAAAGCAGACACTAGAAAGGTGTAACAGAGCAGTCCGTCTTCTCACAGCAGCCTCAGGTTAAGTATATCAATATATAGGCATCAAGAAAGGCAGGAAGTTTTAAAAGGTTTGTAACATGTCAGGGAATTCTTTTGGAAAAGGAACTAAAATCATTCGGATACAACGTGTCGCTAAGAACGAAAAGGCGATGTTGCCGAGGACATTCTCCGAAGCGCTCCGGCTAGCGGACTAAAGGCGTCTGTTTTAGAGAGATGAGAACTGAGCGCATTCGGGAAACATCCTTCGCCTGCTTGCTGGTTTTGGGATTGAAGTCGCACAGGCGCGCCACTCGTTCCCACTCGGATCCAGGGCTGTCGCCGTCGGTCTCCGCCAGGAAGGCCTCCTCGGACGCTCTGCGGGACGCAGCCAGAGGGAGACAAAATGAGATGGCGTGTGGGGAAGAGGGTGAAAACCGGCTACTGAGCTTTGTCGCACGATGCAAGCTACAACCAGCGACGTCTTTACATACGGCGCTTTGCAGAAAGAAGTATTCAGAACGCTTGAATTTTTCATATTTCATCACATTGCAACTACAAGTATTAAAGTATGTGAATTTTAAAGGATGTAAAGGTTATTGAAATGTTTTGCCAGCAAATATCTGAATAGTGTGGCATGTTTGGATTAAATCTTTTTTATTCTAATACCCCCCGAGTCACCTAATTAGCAAAAAACATCAGTGTAACAATCTTAATATAGAGTTTTATTATAAATCTAGAATTACATGGTGGCAGCATTTTGTTAAGCAAGTTCTGATTTGTTCTTTTTTGTAGACTTCTGTTCATAATTTTTGTTTTGATTGAGTCGTTTTTGGATGCTTTTGGACAGATGTTATGTGTAACCATGGCAACAAAGCATCGTCTTTAACCACTGGGACCAGCAGATTAGCATTTCGAGATTAGCACCTCGAAAGCTCAGATAATTACTTGAGAGCAGAAGAAGGACATTTTGATCGAGCTGACTTGAACGTCTCTGCCTGGCTACCTGAGGTTCTTCCCGTCTGCAGCGTCACCATGCACTACTAGTCTTTTGAAGATGAGATACAACATTTAATTTCCCTTTGGGATAGACAAACACCACCATGAAGACCGACAAACACAGCAGTCGAGTCACAGACAAAGTTGTTTAAAATTGGCTAGAGATAATGATAACGTCCCAAACTTTGGACAAACAAACGGTGCTGTTAAACTCAAAAACATGGCTGACCAAGAAAAGTATTAATCAGGGGAACAAACAGTACTTCCAATCTGCTCTGGAGGAGCAGCAGAGATTCACAATCTATTGACAGGCAACTAAGTTGTTTCTTCATGGATTTTGTTAATGTCCTTGTCTTGCTTCACATATCAAATTTTATGTATTTTTAAAATATGTTCTTTTATTGTTATTTGTCTCGTAACTGTTTTTCCTTTAATATTCTTTTTTATGATTGTACACTCCTCTGGTCAGCTGTTTTAAATGTGCTTTAGATGTAGCGTTTTGATATTACTCCAAAAAGCAGCTGTAACAGAAGCAAAATATAATTCTGATTGAATACAAAGGCAAGCCACACTTAAAAAAACAACAAAAAAAACGTTTAAGGTTGCAATGTGACAAAATGTGAAGAAGTGTAAGGAGTGCGAATACTTTTTGCTACTCACTTAACGTGCATCGTACACTTTACTTTTCCCTTTTCGTTTTGAGATGCACTGCAAAGATCTGAACGTAACCCCCCCCCCCAACAAAACATCTACTGAAATCTGACTACGAGCTAAAGGTTGCGGGGAGGCATGCATCAGGTAAAAGGGCGGCAGAGCGTACAACATTAAAAAGCACAAGAACTCTAAACGTACACGAAGCCTATAACATCAGAGTTGGGCTGTTTGTAGAAAGCCTTGTCAGCAATCCTAGTGCACAGCAAGGCCCAGAAAGCAGGAAAAAGAAGGAGAGAGGAGAACAGTTTTAGTAAAAAAAACAACAAGCAGAGCAATGTTAGGCTGCGATGTATAAGCGCTGAGAGAAAGTTCTGATGAGTGGGATGGAGGAGAGTTTAAAAAAGGTCCAAAACAAATCTGCCAGGAGTCAACAAGCTGAGAAGATTCAACTGCCCTTAGGGTGGTATTTTGGATGAAAAATGGTCTCTCTGCTCCTTGGAATCTGAACAAAATGAACTTCCTGGAATTTCTTTTTTGGTTCCAGGCAGTTTTTTGTTTTTTTTTACTTAACTGGACAGTTCCGGATTAATATCTCATCAGAGAATTATTTCTCAGGGCTCTGGGAAAAAAACAAATCAAACAAAAAACACTACAGCTAACAGATGCAGAGTGATACCGTGCCAGACTTGGACAGAGTCTGTTGGAAAGTGGTGAGAAAAGATCTAGTTAGCCTGAACGAGAAAAGGAAAGGCTACAACACATGTGAAAACATAGAAACCAAGAGTTTTTTTGGCAGTAGCAAAACAGTTCTTAAAGAAAAAAAGTAAACTAGAGCCATTAATGAAATATTTAACATTCAACTTTTTTTTGGGAATAATCTTGCTTCAAAAATGGACTATTAAATCTGAATCAACCATATTTACTGTAGTGATCGGCGTACGCTCGTCTACAACAACATCTCTGTGTGCAAACGTGTGAAGTGTTGCTCTTTCTCACCTGTTGTTGGCCTTATTCTTTTCCATCTGCTCGTTTTGGTGGACATGCCAGTCCTCCAGCTCTTTCTTGGCCTTCTCTCTCCACTCTGCCTCTGCTGCCTTGGAAGCCGAGTCTTATTACAGGGTGAAACGACCCAAAAAAAAAAGAAAAAAAGAAGAACAGCGTCATGTTTTAAGCACGACTTCAAAAATCTACCAATACTGAGAAGCAAAAGTAATCATCTTTTGCTACCTAATGCTTCGAGGCGAGCCTTCTGCTCCTCCTTCCACTTGCGCAAACTTTCTGGTTCCTGCCTCTGAATGTCCACCTGGGCGATGGCTGCATAGCTGTCTGTCGGGCCATTAGACTCCTTTCGATCAAATAACAAAAAAATCATAAATCCATTACTGCTTCCAATGTTGCTATTTAGATAGGGTTCAGGTGAACCACACGCTCACAAACAGGAAGAACCTCACCAGGAAAAAGTCTCCGTTCACCGTGGCAGGCTCCTCTTCAAAGTCGTCAAGCATAACGATTAGAGACACACACACACATTTAAAGTTAAACACAGTTTCTAGGAGTTTTTCCCAATAATCCCGTCGTCTCCTCTGCTGTAACTTCACCGACTGAATGATCTTAACCGTCACTGACGTCTCTTGGTCTTAGAAATGCTGCCACACCTGTTTGGGTGCTGCTGTCGTCTCTGTTGCTTTGCTGGCAAACGAGACAGGATTTTCAGGTGTATATACATATTTAAAAAAAAAAAAAAAAAGAATCGAGATCTGTGACGTGTCTGATTCTGATAAGTGTCAGAATCAGACAAGCCTGGGGAAAAAAAGGAGATTGTCTTGTGATTGAACCCATTCATGCATAATGGTTTTATCTGATTTTTTTTAAGATTAAAAGGTTTAATTTGAAAATGAAAACATGACGTCAGAAACGACGATTTAATTTACAAGATCTCAGCCAATAAACAAAAAAAAGAGGATTTTTCAGACATGTAATTATGGCTTTTAAAAGCAAGACTATTTTTAATGGAACTCTCTCAGCTACTTATTTACATGTGTTTTAGTTCACTTCAGCTTATATCCAACAACAAAACTTTGTGGGATAAAACATTACAATGGTCACTCCTAACATTTGTGCGTCAATCATTTTTAGATTTTACTTTCAATTGAGTTTAGATAACATGGCATCACAGGTTAAAAAACTGCGTGTTATATGTATGTATTAATTACAATTTTTTTACCAATTGATAATTTTATGATTGTATGTTTCGCTGTGTTTGTGGGTCGCCCTAACACCCGCAAAATAAAGCTTATTCAAATGTAAACCGCGCGGAGCAGGTGAACTAAACAAACATACCCCTGGCTATGTACTATGCTAAAAAGCTAACGCTTTGTCAGTTGTTTTATCAAGAGTTGTATCTTTTTCGTAATCTAAAATCATTTACACCTCCTTACTACATTAACCAGTTGTGTTACTACGCACCTATGTAGGTGTGGCATTTTATCTTAAACTTACATCATTTCGTAACAGCTGCCATAAAGCAGATTAGCCAGTTTGCTCATTAGCCTGCTAGCATCATGCGGACGTTAGTTCAACTCCAAACTTACCATAGTTTGCTGTCTGGGAAGGCTGCACGTCCTCCGCTCCTTCCAGCGCCCCGAACCCTTCTCCGTCATTCTCGATCCCCGCAATCTCACTTTCCTGTTGGGCAAGGAAAGCCGCCGCAGGGTCCTCCTCGGCCAGGTGCGCCCCGTTGTCGGCCATAGTACACAAAAAAGTGCAAGTTTAACTGAGGCTAGTTGGTTTAGCTAGCTGACGCTGAAGCCACACACAGAAAAAAAAGAGCAGTTTTGTTGTATTAAAAAAAATCTGTAACTCGTTGCCCTTGCTTCCGTTTTAAAAACGCTTACAGGAGCTAATGGAGACAGCAACTTGGAGACAGCAACTACAACCAACAATAAAGGCTTCAATGTAAGGCCCTCACTGGTGATTCATGATTTCTCCACTTGTTCGTCCACTGTGATGATGGAAGAAGGGCAGCACCCCGAGGGTACCGCTGCTGTTTTGTTAGCCTTTGTCTGCATCTGCTGGCTGAACTAGGAACTGCAGGACGAGATAGAGATATAATCTATATCTATCAGATATAAAACCAAATATTAAACTTAACTTGTCGTGTTTGGTATTTCTTTACACTTACACACACACCAAGGGACGGTACTAGCTTCAATAATAGGAGAAAATATGGAAGCACTCTGCCACCATATTGGCCCCTCTTAGGTAAATTTGGTATAAAACAGCACTCAGCTTCACCACAAAGAACAATACTTCCACTGTGAAACACAGTGGTGGCAGCATCATGGTATTGCTGGTCTCTCTGGTCAGCAGGGTGAGGTCTCAGTGCAAGCAGTGAGTCAAATTCAGAAAATACTTCATTAGTCCAAAAGGGGAAATCAAATATTTTGTAACTTCTGTATATCTCAGGTTCTTCGAAGCCTCCAACTGAAAACAATATTGTTGTGAAACAATCTCACGAAGAGAGTTGTTCATAATAACTGACATCACACAACCACATAGGAAGTGTGAAGATTATTCTGGACTTTAAATCTTCTTGCTCACTAAATTACTTACATACAAAGTTAGATTATGCTCTCATGTTAATCAATTTAATGCATAAAGTTGAACTGGCTGAGCAGAGCAGATCTCTACAGCTCCTCCACAGTTCCCACAAGCTTCTTGGCTACGTCTCTGCCTAATGCCCTGCTAACTCAGCCATTTGGTTCGCAGTTATACCATACGGTTTTAATTTTTAGATGATAGTTAGATTTTTCACTAATGCTTTCTTTCTGCCAAATCTCTGAGGCCTCCGTATAAAAATTGTATTAAATCATACACATGCACTCTATTTAATCTTTATTAAAGCAACTGGCTGCAATGGATTTCATTCAGCGACAACGTGATGAAGGAGTTCGAAACAGATCAAATTTTACCCGTTTCTAAAAGATGTTGAAAACTATCTTTTGTTTTAATTAGTATGCGTAAAAAGACTGAAGTTTGTGCTTGTAATATTGCTGGCCTCTGAATTTATTTCCGGGTTTCTCCCTCCACACATTTGGTCAATAATTAAAGCCAGCTTTACGTGTTGATATTTTTTTGGTTTTTTGTCAAAAAACATCTGGTTTTTACCAATGGCAGCTGCGACAGCCTCTGGACGGTGAACGAGCCTGGCATGCGCGCGCCCGACGAACCCAAACCACGTGACGTGTGACGTCACAGACTGGTCCTGCTGGAAAGACTTTGAGGGAATAAATTTGTGCCTCAACACCAGGGACCGAGACTCGCTGCGGCTGCTTGACCTCCGCTCTGAGCAAAACTACAAAGTTAGGACTGACTTTGCTCTTTGTCGCTCGCAACTCTTATAACTCGCTATGTCCGGCGAACAGAAGGAGCCACAAGAGGTAAGCTAATTCAAAGGTGTTTGGTATCTTGTGTACGACGTAACTTTTAAACTAACTTTTTGTCGCAGCGTTAGTAACTGTGCTGGGTGTGTTGTGCTGCTGTCTAATGAGCTTTTATGGCTTTGCCTGGTTGTTCTTTAAGAGTTTTTGCTGCTTTATTTATTTTTTTTACGTACAACTTCCTGTACTTTTGTGAGTGTAAACTTCTGAGTCTGCACAGCATGATCTTTAATTAGCACTTCTCTTAAAACCATTTGAAACGTAGCTATATAAACTCCCTGTAAAGGAGAAAAAAACCCTCCAAAACAAAACACGTTCTCCACATAATGTAACATTTTGTTTTGGGATAATATGTTGCAAATATATGATTATGGTTATGATTTTCAGTAATTCAACAGTAGCTGGATGATTCATTTCCCAGCTTTGCCTTCAAAAGGTTGCATTTAATAAACATTGAAGCTTTAAACAGTGATTAACAACCAAATGATAATTTTGCTCTGTGGTGGCCTCACAAGAGAAATGTGACCTCTTGTTACCAGGATGTTGTTGTTGAAGCCATCTGTGCTGCTGACACACATTGTCTCGAAATGCCAACCTCAAGTTTTTGCAACTAAAACATATGCTGATGCAATCTAGAATTTAATCATGCACAAGTGAATAAACAATTAGAAGCCTTGAAATTAGAGATGCATAAAATGAATAGGCCAGAGATTTACATGAGCCATTCTTCTCTTGATCACTGATCTGCATAACAAATTCAAACTTTTTTGAAACCATCTGCATCAAAACTAGCAGCTCTCATTCATGTTTTGGTTTGTAAAAGGGCCATTATGCACTATTTTGAGTTTAATAAATTGGATTGGACTGCTTTGACTTGTGTTATAAAGTGCCCCAAAAGGACACTTTATAACACAGTAAATTCATTGTACGATAATCTTGTATTTTGTTTATATTCTTTTGAAATCAGAACTACTACCTCTACCAGTCTTCAAGACGTTTTTCTTTTTTATTCATGTGAAAAGTCTGATCGGTGCATTTCTACCCGAAATTATTGCTGCTTGCATGTTTTACTTGCAGTAAGCCTCCAGCTTTCTATTTACACTACAAGGATTCATGGTAAATGATCAGTTTTTATTATTATTGTTAAGTTACCGGTGAGCAGACGGCTCCTTCACTTCTTAATCATCCCACGCTGGCCCTGTTGCTTTAAGAAGTTGAAATGTAATTGCCGGTTTGTTTGTAATACATCTTGTTCCTTTGGAGAAGAATGCACTCTCTCATTAGTTTTATTTTACTCGTGGCTGTCTGCCGGTTTTCAAGTGTAGTTTCAGAAGGAAGGCGGAGAAGTCGTCTACGTAGAGGCCCTGGGCCAAAATTTCAAGGCAGTTGACGTTACCTCTCCCGGTCCTCCTCCAGCAACCCTCCTCACCCTCCTTCTCCCTGTGACTCATGTGGGTGTTGGGCTGAAATAGTTTGGTGTAGTTTTACATTCCTTATATAGCCTCTGAGGATTGAGCAGAGGCTAAGGCTCGTCTGTGTCACACGCAGCATCAGGGGTAGGAACAGTCTCCTCGCCCCAAGCTCACGGACTCCCCAGCTTTTCTCTCAGGTTTGGGCTACCAGCTGGGCCCTCACGGATAAGGTAAGTTGCCATGGCGCTCTCCTTGCTGGATAGACATGCATCGGGAAGAATGATCACACCTGGCAAGCCTGCGGAAGAGAAGGACTAAATGGAGGCCTGCTCAGAGGTCACGGAGGGAGCCAATGTCTGAAAGCTGGCTTTAACTCTTAAAATGTCTGTCTTCTTGGGTTTATTATTGCTGAATTTTAGAAGTAAGATCTAAAGATGTCTTCATTTTTACATTTTAATGTACAAAAGTACCTATAAGGTAAAATGGCTTAGCAGGTTCAGTTGTTAAAGACAAGCAGCCAGTGTTTGATGACGTTTCGTGACATTTACGAGTTGCCTATTTTCATCCCGAAAATGAGGGTTGATTGATGTGTTGGCCAAAGGTGCACAAATTGATTATCTGAAGAGCGAAACAGGATAGTTTCTCTTTGGTTGGAAAATTCATTAAACACATCAAAGCTATTTACTCATTAGCATGTACTTTGATGCACATTTTGACTTAAATAAAATGTCCTCTAAAGGTTTAGGATATATTAATTGATATACAAAGACTTTATTATAATTCCTGGATTTTTTTTGTTGGACTCAAAATGATCACCTCTAACAAATAACCTATACAGAACATATTTCTCTTGTTTGCTATCGACTGAAACCTGTTGAAAATGGTGAGGGTATGATGTCACAGAGCCTTATTGGACAGGAAAAGACACATTTTATTCTCCATGAAATGTGTTATGCAAGTGTTTTTTTTTTTGTTGCGGTAAAAACCTTTTCAAATTCCAAAGTGATATTTCAGAAGTTTTCCATATGAAAGCTCGGACACATGGTATGGCTTTCTGACAGAATAACTCATACATGTATGGGAATTTTAAAGTTGAAACAACGTTTTGAGCTTCTTGCTGCCTAAGAGTTGAGACAAGTTGTAGTTGAAAGTTAGAAAACCAGTGTGAGTTGCTCAGTTTTGAAGTTACTGACCATGTCAACCAGAACACATCTAAACAGTTTTTCTCCTCATTTTAGAAACTCAAATAATTAAATCTTCCATATTTCTGTTAAAGACAGAAAGACCAGAAATTAGAATTGACCAATTTTCCCTTTGTGAGTTCATGTGTGAAAGATCAGTTTCTTTTTTCATTTCACAAAATTGATAAAAACTAAGAATTTTTATAATCTTATGAATACATAAACCAACAACAGTTTTTCTTTTATTTATAAAAATGCATTTTTTTTTGCAGAGATGGGTTTAGTTATCTTTTAATTTTTCCAGCATGGCTCTTTTTTGAAGTGACCCAGACTCTGTCCACAGATAATCAGTGGACAGAGCTAAATGTTAATTAAGAAGGCCTTCCAATCTCAAAGACTTATCACTGATTATTGATAAATAATTTGAGACATTTATGTAAAAAAACATAAAAGGCATTAAAAATCCCCTGCAATATATTACTGTATTATCTACTGAGCTTTGTCTCATTACCCATCATAAACACATTTCTTGGTTAAGTAAAAATGTCAAAGAAAATCAGCGATGTAAAGAAATAATTTGGAGCTTAAATGAATGATGTGATGCATTGATGGGGTTCAACTTCTAATGCTTTTTTCCTGTTAAAACCAGTTTCTCTGTCATAGAATCAGGTCAGACCTAAAAGTACAATGGAAACTGGAAAAGCCAAAAACGTCATCATGCGTTCGATTTAGTTCTGTATTGTCAGACATTTTCTTTCCCCCCCCTCAAGTTACCCTTTCAAAGGTTGTGACAGTTTATGTGAAAAAAAGTTACGTAATTTGTTTCCCCTGTTCGCTCCTTCTTTGCCTGAAATAATAGTTTTCGAAATAAAACTCCCACAGTTAGCAGCAAAGACATTTGGAGAAAGCAGGAAAGGATGTGCGACCTTGTAAGGCTTTTCCTGGTTTTCTTGCTAATTTCAACATTTCCTCTCCTCTCTTCCTCAAGGCTATGAACATGTACTCTGTTACCCTTAGCGGCCCAGCGCCGTGGGGCTTCAGGCTGCAGGGAGGCAAAGACTTCAGCATGCCACTCACTGTGTCAAGGGTAAGAAACAAGCTCTTCTCTGTGTTTGTGTTCATTAAGGTCTCAGGAATTTGCTTGATGTTTTGCATTGAGGATCGCTCTAGTCAGCCTTTCATGGTTTTTCCCTGCGCTCCTGTTTGAATTTGTGACTAAATAACAAAAAAAAACTTTCAGTGAGAAACGCCTTCCTGGCATACAGAGAGCACAGGAATATCCTGTCTCACTCTCACAATGGGTATTGTCTGCAGACAGTGCTTCAGTTTTATGAGCTTTTGCACGACTGGTATGTACTGATCACACAAACACACTGTCACTTGTCCCAAAATGCTTTCTACGCTCCATGTTGGGATACAACCATTCTTCAGAATTAAGTTTCAGATAAACTATGCTCATGCTGATGAGAGCAGCAACCGCTTTCCAGGCCTTATAAGTGCACTGCTGCTTTGCCTGACAAAGGTACAGGCTCCATCTTGCAGCCACGCATGAACACCCTCACATAAAATAATTCCACAATTGCAGCCAACTAGTTCATACACAGATCTGGCTCTCCTTAGCACACTGGGATTGTTATATTGTTCCCTTAAAAGTTAAGACAATACATAAATATCACGGCTGACTGACGTTTATTACTTTATCAGCTTCATTCAGGATGTGCTGTTTCCTATTACATAGATAATTTGAAGTCACATCATATGCTGAAGCTTTGCCTCTCTTAGTCCAAACAGAACAGCAATTAAAGGCAGAGTGGTCAAATGCAGTTAATGTTTTTATTTTGCAGAATAGAGTCTGCGCGTGTAGAATCTCACCGAGGCGGGTGCGTTTAGGGTGATGTAATCCCTTGAGGATGGCAGCAGGTATCACCATTCGTGTCAGCACATGTCCTGTATTTTCTCAGCTCATCTTGATTAGAAACCTCATGTTCTTCTGTTGGTTTCAGACAACAGAGTTTCTTCTATAAGCACAAGCAGTTGGAGGAATGGCTTTGCACAAAAGATTCATTTTTCTAGCAGATTATAGATGATTGCTAAGGGGAATTTCAGTCTAGGCAAGCAGGGTTTACTTCTTGGGTGAATATCAATGAGGTTGTCTGTGAAACATAGTCAAACGCGCCTAACATATGTCTGGAGGCTAGTTTTCCACTGTTCATGGTTATTGCACAAAGAGAAAACTGGATTCTTAATCTTGGACTTCTGATATTCTTATTCCTTCAATGCCGTGCTGTTTAGGTGCTTTGGTCCACTGCATAAAATGTCAGTGTATCTCTAACCTTTTCACATTTGTCATTTTAAAAACTTAACTTGTTTTATTGTAATTTGTATTATGGGTCAACACAAAGTGTAATTTAATAAAAATGGTAATTTAATAAAAATTCCTAGATAAACTAAGCCCCCATTATTTTGCTATCCAAAATAAAATCCACTACGACCAATTGCTGTCAGAGCTTCCCTGCTTTGTAAACAGTCTAATCTCTACATAAAGCCAACTGTTCAGTGACGATTAGGAGGGAGAAAACACGAAAATCAAGGAACCAAGGCAGATCGGGGATAAACAATGACTAAAAAGACAGTTATAAAATGTAAAAAAAAAAAAAACCACTCAGAACATCTCACGAAGTTTCAGTCCATTATCTGAAAAGAAGATGGCAAGTGTCCAGCATGACTGCAAACCTGCTGACTGACTGTTGAGCTGGGCGAGGAAAGGATCAATCAGGACAGAGCAAATATGAAGAAGAAACCTGAGTTATATTTGCTGAGAAAAGACTCGGGTTAAATTTTCTGTCCAAAATGTGTGACAGAAAACTAACACAGCATTGAACTATTCTCCTATCCTCACAGTGACACTAGTGGAGGCCAGGTTTTACTGTGCAGAGACTTTCCTTAGCTGGGAACCTGGTGGTGCTATTTACAAGTTATAGATTTACTGAGGTGGTAGGGAGATTATCCAAAATATTGACTCAAAAGCTCTGAAAGAGGAAATAATACTTCTATTAAGGCAGCCTATGAACATCCAGCATGCATGCCTCCTTTGCCTGACATAGGGACTTTTGGCTCTCATCTTGGCTTTCAAGAAAGAACAAACAATAAAGTCTTGGTCAAGAGGGAGTGAAGCTTAGCTACACAGGATTTCTCAGTAACGGGAAGAGATCTAGCTTTTACTTGAAGAGTTTCCATTAGATAAATCCAGTGGGTGGTCCATTTCTTTTCCTCACAGCTTGTTGCTGATAACAATCTAAAGCAAGTCTGTAGAAAACGATGAACACGTGGAGGGAAATGACAAAAGACTATTCGTTTCTCAGTGAGGCAATGAGATTGCAGGCGATAACTCCTGAAAGATCAATGTGTGTATGTTTTTTGTGCATATTCGAAGATGATTAGATCTGCTTGAGACTGGATATAAAAGATGGAAGATTCAAAACAGAGTATCACTTTTTATTTTATCATTTAGACTCCAATTGATGCGCCGCAAATTGAACCTCTGATTAACTTTTCATTGATCTGGAAAGTTTGTGTATTTCTCACTTGTCACTTCTGTGAGTGGGTTCAGGAGTTTCTGAGCTCTTCAATCGCTTGTATTTCCTTCCTCGGTCTCTGTGCCGACCGAGCTTGTGCTTTCTCAGCATTCCAGACATTTTTTCTCATATCCACCCTGCCGCTGCCAACAGGCAATCCTGTTGTCTCCCTTCTGCGTCTGTCTTCACCACTCACTTCTCCCATCCATATGACGAACTCCCCCAGTCTCAAAGGAATTGTCTCCAAGTGAGATCAGAGGAATGAAGACCATAATTTTTAAGTGGATGCGAATGGAAAAGGAAAGCTGAGATTTTGAGCTTAGCAGGATGGGTTCTCATCCATCAGCTGTAAAAAAGTACATCATGTTTGACTGACTGGAGTGACAGATTTTCCAATGAAAGCAGACAGAAGGTTTTATTTCTGTTAAATTGCAAACTGTCTTCTCCAGATGTGTATGAGCAATCCCTGTCCTGGACATTGTTGCTAAGCAATAAGGTTTTGTTTAATTCTGGTGCCAAATATAACACAAAAAGCTCTTTAAGTACACCTCGCGACACTAGTTATGGACAGCTAGTCATTTTCTTGATAGTGAAGCTGGATGTTGTTCATCTTTAATAAGAATGGAGAATTAAGTATTGCTTAGGATTCACAGGAATTCACTGGCAATGTGCCTCTGCATTTCTCTGGACGTTAATAAGTTTGTGTATCAGACGCTGTATCAGACAATGTTAAACACTCGTAATTATCCAGTCAGTTCACAAGAGAAGATGATATTCGAAATTAGGTTCACATCGGTCTGAGACTTGATTTTGAAAAGGTTTTTAAGACATTGATTCCCTTAAAAAAATAAAATCAAGTACAGATTTCAGAGAAGTGAAAATTATTTTTAAAGTAGGGACTATCTGTTACAAAGTGGTGGAGTGGCTAGCAGCACTGTTGTCTTCCACTAAGACGTTTCTGGGTTTGAATCCTGACTTTTGAGGTCTTTCTGACTGGAGTTAGCATTTTCTCTCAATACATGCATGGATTCTCTCCAGGTACTCCAGCTTCCTTCAACAGATTCATTTATTCCTTCAAGTTCAGTCATTTCATCTAGCCATCAAATGTCTATATCCACATATTCTGTTCACCAGGTTGTTTTCAGAAAATCCCCCAATCAAGGTTCAAACCTGGGACCTTGTAAGGCAACAGTGCTAACCACTGACCCACCATTACAAATTTGACCCTATAATTGCCCTGAGGTGTGAGTGTATTTATATACACATACACACTTGCCGTGTGTGTGTGCGCGTGTCTATCTTGACCAGTTACACTGCCGACCAGTCTTGTGTTTAGGTCTTTATTGAACTATAAAAATAATGCTAAAGCAATAGAAATCCTTCTTTATTCTATTTTGTGATTAAAAGTATGTATTCACAATTTATAGACCTAAAGTATATAAACTAACAATTGGCAAAACTTTATTATATTTACAGTAAATATAATCTTTTATATTCTAAAATTCAAAAGTGATTGTTATATTATGAGGAACAGAGGCATTGTAGTCAAACAGTTACAATGTTTTCTTGATCAATAAAAATAATGATAAAGAGAGGCTTTTAAATTCAGCAAGGGAGACAAACACATGTCCTATCAAGCAGCTTGAGCAGTCTCCATTATTGAGGCATTTTCACAAGATGGAGAAGATTACGTTTCTGCTGAAATGTCTTTGCACTGAACAGATCTGCAAATGGGGTTTGTAGATTTTGTGTTGCTTGTTGAGTCTTTCTTTCTTGTTTAGTTGTAGTCCATAATGTCCCATGATATTTAAGTTTAGTATATGGCAATGTTTGAAAATGAACTTCATTACTTATTAATAACACAATTTTCAACTCGTACTGAAAATTATGCTATCTTAGATTGGTTCTGAATCTCTCTTGTGATGCGGGAATTTTAACGCACCCAATTTAATCCACTCCTCAAGAAAATGTTTTCCCCTTATCCGTTTTCTTTTCCTCTTTCTTTTTTCCGTGCAAATTTCCAGAAACTTTTGTGACTTTAGAAATGAAGGTATTTGCATTAACTTTATCTCTCATCACATTTGTTGGAATATTCCATATGAAGAGAATTGGCATGAAGGTGTAGAAGCGATGCTACTTTGGTTTAGTCTGTCCCTTCTGATTAGAGAAGTTTTATACATTTCTGCTCCAGATCCCAAGGCTTCTCAATTCAGTAAACATTATGATAACCCCACATAACTTGTGAGCACCATCTGGTTTCTATCAACAAACACATGCCACCCTGCTGACTTCAAAGTTTTGGAGAAAATTGCCAATGATGTCACAGCAATAAACAGGCGGAGAGATGTTAAAAATGCCTCCCTAGTCCACGTCTACAGCTGTCATTAAGTCTTATGATTCTGTTTCCCTGGGTTTCTGTCTTAACTTGAAGACCATCTGTTGCTTCATTATCAGCACGCTCTTTTTCTCACACTTGCAAAAGCTGTGAGAAAAAAGGCCTTGTTAGAGGGCATTAATAATTCATTTTGTAACATGCATTGGTCTCGGAGGCCTTCGTTGTTGTCGGATATGTCCGACATACGTGTTGTGTTTTAGGTGAGTTGATGGGAGGTGTTCCTCTGCAGTCGTTATGGGGGGCAGCAGGGGAGATTGCATACTTGCAGGTTTGGTTTTCCATTTCTCAGAGTGATATTTATGGCTTTGCATCAGCTGTGCTGCGAGTGATGTAAGGACAGACGGTCTCTTAGCCCCCAAATAGCCATGGAAAGAATAAAATTGCGATGGTACATAGCTACCCAGCCTGTATATCACCAGCGGTTTGATAAACCTTGGTGCATTATTAACCAAAACGAGCTGAGAATACGTATGAGGCTTTGGCTTGCCTCAAGGAATGTACTTCAAAGGTGAATTTAGCGTGATGCATCCTGAAAGGTTGGCTCAAGCTTTGAAATTTGATAGTACACCAAAACGGTTCTGCTGCTGCACTCTGGCAGACGGCTTTGAAACCGGCCGTGAACTGTTAGTCGATCCATTTAGATCCACTGAGATGCGGATTCACCAACTCTATAAGTTTCACCGACGTTAAACAACTAAAGTAATATTCCCTCCAGTCCAAGCAAGGTTCACAGTGGCTGAATATAAAGTCTGTGTAAACGTCATCTTTGCAATCGTATCTTAAAAACCACGAGAAATCCCTGGTTTTATGAGGTACAGTAGAGTGTGTTGCAATAGCAAGTGCGTGTTTTCCAGTGTCCTTCCTTGTATTGACTCCTACACGGAGGACGAGGCAGGTGTTGGGTTTCTGTCCGCCCCTTACCAACCGAAAGGTCTGAACGCAGCAACTTTGACTGCTGGCTTCTGAAGTGAGGGAGCAGCTGCACTCTGAACCTGAGCCAGAAACACAGGTGTCTGCGTCCATCAACACGACAACTAAATTCATACAAATTAATTGAATGCACAATCTAACGGTCGTAAAAGTTTTTGTTTCATTTTTTTATTGTATATTTGGATGGTAGTAATAGGTGCTTTTATGTAGTGCGTTTACTTTTTTTTTATTTACCTCAATATGTTAGTGAGTTGATACTCCTGAAGGAGAGCCAGCTGGGGGTATCTAACGCAGTGGTCTCTTAAATACATAAAATAAGCATTGTACAGATGGTTATCATAATAAACTGTGAAATTGTGATGATACGGCTATAATAAACTGGAGTAAAACGCCACTGTTATACTTCTTCCCAAAGTTTAAATCTGTGTCAGCCATAGATATTTTGAATGTATATCAAAGTTATTGCAGCTCATAGATGCTTGACAAGTCGGTAGAGCCACAGAGCAGTAAATAAAAGTTAAGTTCATGCTGTTCCCCTAAGAATGTTTTAAATGAACAAGGTGTAAAAATATGGTGAACTCCTTGTATCCGTCTTGGGTTGTGTGTCTGAATAATGTAGTTGTGGTGAATTTGGCTCCATCACTGCCGCCTTGAGAGAGAACTCAATTATAAGAGTTGCATGTGGCTTCTGAGTTTCTCTTTTCTATTTTAACATGTTGTCTTATTTTATTCTGTATTTTCCATAATATTATTTTTTACTGTAGGTAAATCATAAAACATTTAATTTAAAATTAGACATCAGGTGAACTACAGGGGTCACCAATCTAACAAACGTGAACTAATTGGGATTGCAATTGTGTGTCTGCAATGTAAAATGTTTTTCTCCTGTAGACTTGTTGAAAAATATGATTTAATTTAATTGGCCATTGGAGAAGAGGATTTATTTTACTGGTTATGCTTACTGTTGTTTAACTATAAGTAATATTCAGTATGATGGGAAGTTTTAGTGGTTCTGCAGTCATGACTTTTTAGAAATATTTTTGAAAACATACTTAATTAGACAATTTGGGCAGAAATTTCCTCCCAAATTGAAAATTTCTTCTTCTTCTTCTTTTTCTTTTTCTTCATTACTGTGTAGATCTCCTGTGCTGTGCTTGCAGATCCTTTACTCCAATTTTGCATCATCTGTGACCGATAAGTCAATTCCTTTAAGTATCTGTGGTAAAAGCTGCTTATCAGCAGCACTGCTTGTGATTAAGACATTCTTGGTTATAGACGTAAGAAGTTTAATATTTTTTGGTCAGAATTTTGAGTATGGATCTATAACCCACAAAAAGCTTTTCTAAAATGCACAATGAAAAACGGCTTTGAGAAGCATGTCCAAACGGTGTCAAGTAAAGTATGAATAATGGAGGCAGGGTTGCATTTATCTCCGTGGGGATCCTGATTGAATAGCCAGCCACGTGAAGGGGAGGCTACAAGTCATGTATTTGGGTCTCCGGTTATTTTTCTCCTTAAAAGAATGCTTAAAATGTTAAACTTGTTTGTAAAATCGAAACAAAAGTGCCTATAATTGCTTCCAGCAAAGAAAATCCATGAGAATTAAAGTGATCTTTGAAATCAAAATCATGGTTAAACGTTTTTTTTTTTAACCCCTAAGCGACCCGCATGGACTGAACAAGAACATAGACACAGCAGCACACTGTTTACAATAGATGCCACCGTCTACGGATCAGTTATTCAGAGCTGACATTATTGTCACAAAACCATAACACAAGGGAAGCTAACATAAAAGCTCAACTAGTAGCTATAGCCTGTGCGGATATTGACTGCAACTTCTGTAGCAAAATCTGTTTGGATGTGTAGTCAGGGCAGGAGTAATGGGATTGCTGACAGAGACTTCTGTCGTTTTCCACGATTGTTTATGTCATTTGCTGCGTCTGGCTTATTTTGGGGAAGAATTATGATGCACACCTCAAATCAGTGACGTAAAAGTCATTGCGACTTGAGACACTTTGAAATTAATCGGATTTAGATTCTGACTTAGAACCACATGTGGAAGTGGCATGTGTTATAATTATTAATTTTGGTTGAAAAGATCAGAATCGTGCCCTTCAGATTGATGTGAAAAATCCTATAAGGATTACATTTGCCTGCTGCGTGAATATGGGCCAAGACATTTCCACATTTAAGTCTTTTTCTGTGTTTTAAGCCCGGCTGCAGTTTTGTTTTTATCTGTCGAGAGCCAAGTATTTATTTATGTACCTTTTTTTTTTATGAGCAGAGACGTTATCGTTTTTATGGTGTCTTCTCTGCTCTTGTGCAACCGTTCATGTTTCATGTTCCCAATCAAAGCAGCAAGTGTGATTAGCTGAGCCAAACATGACAGGAAACTATTGATCGAACGGCTGAGTCCTCTGAGCTTTTGATGAACTAACATTTGCAGGGATCCGTGGCATTTGAGAGTAATCCTAATGGGGGTTCTGTTTGCCTGAAATCCTGGCTCCTGCTTACTTATCTGATGCTGCACGCTTTTCCTCTGGTTATCTTGGTATTTGACACAGGTCTCAGATTTCATTGAGCTGCATGGGTAAGCGGACTAAGCCCTTGCTATTCACAGCGTAGCATCTCTGATCTGTGTATTAGAGGACATGGGAGGCCGGGTTGTACGTGTTCATTGCTTTGTGTCTTGTCGTAACATAACTCTATGCTTGACTTCGGCACTGACTAATGCTCTCACAGCCTCAGTGACAGAGGGAGAGGATGATGTCATTGCTGTGTCAGTCAGCAGCTTACCTATCAGACTGAGAAAAGGTGGACAGATCGTTCTGGCTAATGGTATGACTAATGGCAACATCTGGGTCTCGTCTGCAGCTGTCAAACATTTATCCTACAGTCACCAGTTACATCTGCAGTAAATCACAAGCTATCCACTAATGACATCATGGTGACCTTATAATGGTTGTTGCTGGTAGTGCTGAGTGAAACAGACAAACAGGCTCCTCGAGTTAATTAGTAGGTGTCAGACATTACAACAGTGTCAACCGAGAATGATTGTTTGTGTGTTCAGGTAGGAGGTTAGGGGTACAGTAGTATAGGAAATGTTAGAGACTTCCTACACTGTGGTTTGGATGTTTCTGTTGTTTAGACCCGATGAAGCCAGAGGAATGCTTAACATTTTTCCAACCTCAAAACATGCATTTCTGCCTCTGATTACTCCGTATGATTGATGGAAACATTAGAGACACGCAACTCTTCTCTAAATTACTAAGATTGTTTCAAGGTTTGTTTGACAGCTTAGAATGTTAAACACATGCTATTTTGCTCCATTATGGCAGCAGATGTGTTTATGAGATGTTCTTGGTCAGAAATGCTCCTATTAGTCTCACACTGTCTAAAGATTTGGCTTAAAAACTGTACCTTGTGACTTATAGTTTATTAATATTTGTGGACAGAGGCAATACATCTGCCATTAGTTAGAGCTTCCCAAACATAAATACAGTTTCACCAATAAACGCTTTCTGTTAAATCAGCTGCTTCAGTGAACCAATTACACTAAGTAGTACAATTTTACCACAAATAACTGCATTTAATCAGAAATATTGACATCAATTGATGTTTGCCTGGGGGAAGGGTTGTTGCATTTCAAATTACAAAGAAAAAAAAAATCTTAATGATGTATTCTGTTTTTTAATGTTTTCAAACATTGTCATTTATAGCATACTATTGCCAACATAAATCACAAATCTTGCCATATTTCTTTTCTCCTGTATAATAACTTTCCATCCTTAATTCACTGCTAAAGAAATATTAAAGATGTTGGCCTCATTGCTTTAGGGAATTTCACTTGCTAATATTATTAATATAACTCATTTTGTACTTTATTTTTTATTAAAGACTAAGTTAATACATATTAAATGTACAATAACCCTAACATTTTTATTTTCAGTATAGTAATAAAAACACTGTAAAATGTTCCTGCAATGATGAGCTGTGTTAAAGTGAAAGTTAGACTTTTTGAAGAGGAATCCTGTGGAAATGTTTTAAGTAGTTAGTTTATCTGCAGTTAGAGGTAATAAAACCTTTAACAAGCTGTTCTCAGCTGGACGGTCGTTTCAGACCTATAATCTGTCTCACCAGTTCTGAAATATTAAAGGAAGCATTTAGTTTTTTTTAATGTAGTATAATTTTCAATTTAAGTTGTTTTTTCTGTTGTACATTATGTTCATTTTACAAGTTAATTATATTATAATCAACAGCGTGATCTTTGCGGCCACAAAAGCTCCACCTTTCTCTTCATCCGAGCAGTTTTTTTTTTTTTTATTTCCCTGAGTGATCACTGTAATTTCCTGTTATACCTGCTCTGATAACCCCCTCAAACTGAATTGTTGTTTTCCTCCAGCTTACACCGGGTGGAAAGGCAGCTCAGGCCGGAGTCGGGGTGGGCGACTGGGTGGTCTCCATCTGTGACGCCAATGCCGAGGAGATGACCCACGTGGAAGCGCAAAACAAGATTAGAGCAGCAACAGACTCCCTTACCCTCACCCTCAGCAGGTAGGTCGTCTGGCAGCTTATGATGCAACAAAGCGCTAATTTTATCTCATCCACACAGCAGCAGAAACCGCCACAGAGCGTATGGCCTCCTTCATTTTCATTTAGACAAAATTAGATCCCATCAAGCCCTTTGAAAATGTTCCCAGACTGTTTGCAAGACACATTGTCATTTCAGTCCACTATCCATTTCTCCAAGGTTTAGGTACAGCTTTAGTTTTATTTCAATAGTGCATTTTATCTTTAATTTAAAGTCCTGTCTTGACGAAACAAGTTCTTGCCTAAGGTGCTTTTAACTTTTGATGTTTTTTGAAGTTTTCTTATTTTACAACTACTGGCCAAATGAGCATATTTATGTTTTTTCAAAGATTTTTTCTGTAACTTTCCAAACAATGCTGTGACAAATTATTTCCCTATTTACTAATGTGATGTTTTCACTTTTGAGTTGCTCTTAAGAGTTTCAGATAATTAAAAAATGTATTTTCAGACATACATAACCTTAATTCATAGAAAATCTGTTTTTGAGGTTCATAAATTAGTTGGGAAAAAGCTTTCCAAACCAACATGACCCTACATAAAATTTAATTGGAGGGTTTTCGACTATTAACAGCCTGTTTTAAAGTCATCCCATCAATTCTCTGTTGCATTTAAGTCCAGACAAAGCATCATGCTTTTTTTCTTTTTTAGCCATTTAGAGATGGACTTGCTGGTGTTTTGGGTTATTGTCCTACTGCATAACTGAAGTGCAGTAGGACTTTAGGTCACAAAACGGGTTCCATCAATTGCAGCAAGTTGTCCGTGTGCTGAAGCAGCCCCACAGCATCATACTGCCACCACCATGTTTGACCATTGGCTCTTTTTCTGAAATTCTCTTCTTTTTACCAGATGTGAGGTGATTCCATAATGTTCCATGTTTGTCTCATCAGTCCACATATTATTTCCCTCAGAATCTTGATGATCATAAGATGTTTAAAAACATTGGCAAAATTGGCAACTGTGAGACGGGTCTTCCTGTTCATCTTTGGCCAGCTGTGCTTTTCTCTCTAGAACTCTTCAATGGTTACCATCTTTACCCAATCTCAGTCTTATTGTTGAATCAGCTTGACTTTAAGGCAAGTGAAGCAGTTTTGATGTTCTGGTCTGTGTTGTGACCTCCAGAATCAGCCACTGATGATCTTTTTGATTAGTTTTGGTAGATTAGTTCATCACTCTGGTTTGCTTCAGTAGTTAAGTCTGAGAAATAACTTTGTATCCAAATGCCAGAGCTTCTCATCTGTTCTTGAATTTCTTTAGATCAAGGCATATTAAATATTCTGTATCACTTCTATTTAAGTCTGTCCTCAAGGGCTTAAATGCTGCCCTTATGAAACAAACCTGAATCGAATGACTCATTAGCAGGTCTATGCAGAGCTAGGTAATATGCAAAGGAAATAATTCGGTTGTTTGATTGAGCTGTGTTGGAGCAGGGACGCATCCAAACCCTGCAGGAAAGCAACCCTTGAAGACTGGAGCTGGACACCGCTGATTAAAGAGATTTCCTGATTGTACAGGTCAGGCAGTAATCAGGCTTGGATGAAACTGAATCAAAAATATGTTACCTAATTATATGTAATATGTGATTCATACAGGTTATATTGAGTGATTATTATTATCATCATTATCATTATTTAATATTATTATTCTTGATTTAACAAAGGAAAGGGAAAGTTTTTCACCCAAGCTTGGATTGGTTTGAATAGCTTTTTCCAGTTAAATTATTTGAGCATTGCATTTTGTATTTACACAGGTTTTGATACACTTTTCTTAATACATCTTATGCTGTAAAATATTTAAATGTGACAAAAAATACAAAAACAGCTATAAGTGTATAGGCAGCAAATACAGCAAGTGTATACGGATTTGGATGGATGTACTCCACTCGCCTTTTTCTAAAGGAAATAACTTATCAAAGGAGTCTTTGGGTTCTTTGCATTGCCTGAACTTCAAAATGTCAGAAGAAAGGAAACTTTCCTCGGACTAAAACAATGAAATCTTTTAATCAGTACTGAATAGGCCTCCTACGGGCAGCACTTACACCTGCTCACATAAGTCTTGCCAGAAATTCTGACAAAATGTCAGGAATACAAAAATGTTTAATCAGTAGCTTAATTATAGGGGGGAAAAAGATTTTAGTCTCAGAGAAAGATGAAATGTAATCATTCAAGGCCCAAGCACCTTCAATATAAAAGAAGATATCGACTTTCAAAGTAATAAAGCGGAGCTTGCTGCTGCCGCGGGACTCGTTTTGATTTTCTTTTCTTTTCTTTTTTTTGATCCTTTATAAGTAATAGGAGTAAAGCTTTGTTATCTCGTTCACCTCATTGTTGCCTGCCAGGAGACTCTGCTTTTAAATTGTTACATGTCTTTTTTTTTTGTTTTTTTTTATTCACTTAGTTTGAGAGAACAGCTGCAGGGTATTTCAGGTCTTTTCAGACGGCACAGCCCAAACCTTACAGAGAAGTTTGAGATTTGGCGGTTCTGGTTTGTAGGATATCATTTGAGGCAACTAGCAATTTTATACGATTTATCTTTAAAGTTCAACTAAAGAGCACAGAGGATGTTAATATAAGGCAAATTGACCTTTTTTAAAATTGTATCTATACAATAATTCAAGTTTTGCTGCAATCTTGTACAATTTATAATTGGGGTGTCTAAATGATGCTACAGTACAGTTTGAGGAATCTGCAATACACTGTGCTATACTATCCTGATTTCACTATAATAATAATATTACCATGGTAATGCACAATGCATACATGCATACATAGATCTACAATAAGCAGACCAAGTTGTAAATTGGCCAATTCCAGTCATCAATTGGCTTCTTCTTGTGTCTCCAGCCTCAACCAGCCAAACTCCTTTAAACGAGTAAGAGGGAAATTGGTTTAATTTTCGGAGTTAAATAAAATATGAATTATCATAAAACTTTAAAAGCCCTTGAATTTTTTTTCTTAAATAAATGCTTCTTATATCCCACTCCTGGAATGTTAAAGGAAACTCTCCTTGTTTAATTTGTGTCTTCTTGTTAATCTTCACTTTATGGTGAAATGGTTTTGATTGACCTTAATAAGTGTTCTTCACACCAGCTATATTTTTGCTCCACTCTGTGGTTTGCCTCCTCCATTTCTCATCTCCTCACGGAGTCAAGTTTTTGTAAACATTTCACAGTCTTCCTCCTGCCTTTTTTGCACCAGTGAATCTTCTTCTATAAATCCCAGGTTTCCTGTTTATCTCACCCCGACCTATTGTTGTTGTCATGCTGAAAGCAAAGCAAATGTTGTTTTCAGAGAGGAACTGTTGTCAGTTTTTCTATTTATTTGCACCTTGGCTCACGTCCACTGTTGTTTTATGTCGGGATGGGAGAACAGCTGCCTGGCGATGAGAGATGCTCTGTTTTAGTTTAGCAACTCATTTTCTTCAGTGTCAATAATCATTTCGTGGTTATGGTTTAAACTATAGGTTCTTTGGTGCAGAGAAATTGGATCACGCAGCATCTTCAGGAGCACATTAGGGTCATACTTTTAGGCGTCTGCGACTGGCCCGTCGGGATGTGGTTGAATTGTTTGTGATGTGTTGCAGGGTTGAGTACGGCGTCGTTGGGGAGTTCTTTGCGGTGAAATTTTTGACTTTATCTAACATCAGCCTGAAAGCCAAGTATGCATCAACTGAAATTGGTGATCCGTGAAATGAGTTGGAGAATGATCTCATGCCGTTTTCACATTCAGATCCAACGCAGGTCAGAGTCAGCTGGGGGAAAACTAATTTCTTCCCAGAAACAGTGATTTAATCACACACTTATCTCTGAGCCAGAATAAACACAGCCACAGGACAGCAATCACACACATTCCTGATATTCCTCATAACATTTGACTCATCAAATTGTGGCTTCCATAAATATAGACCTATGCTCTCCTCCGCCTCTCTGTCCTTTTTGGCTCTGTTGTCATCCTCTATAACTCTGCGCCCTCAGTGGTTGAGCAGGTAATGACAGGAACTGTTAGTCATTCCTTATTGTCACAGGAAGTGTCATTTGTAGGTTGCTGAGAAACTCCAGTCTGAAACAATAAGAGGCGGTTTAGCTTGGTTACAGCTTTGTGTTGCATTTAAATTTTGATGATAGTTTTGTTGCAGAACTAGGTGCAATGTGTTGCTCAGAGTTTAATGTGGAAAGAAACGTTAATACATCATTAGATTAGGAATAAATCCCCTTTAAACTTTTTGATTTTCTGTGTTAAATTGGTATCAAATTGCATTTTCTGAAGGACTTTACTTTGAGTTATCCTTGTAAGTGTTCATAATCCTAATCGTGACTTTAATTATCCTGGTGAGATGTTGAGTTCAGAGATGGATGAGTATGACATTTACGGCAACTTTCCGATCTTTGTGTTTGAAAACATTTGACTTGCCGATGCTGATTTGAACCACTCTTGATTTCTCTTAATTCCTTTTAAGCCTTTGTGACATGAGTGGTTACTAGATGTATTGAGGGAATGTCACTGAACGAGAGAGCAATCATTGTTCAACCAGGTTTTACTGTTTTATAGCACAGTATCAGAAGATGACTTAAGATCTTAACCTTGTTTAACACCTTTATGTAACTCCCTTCTTTCCAAAAGTCTGCCAGCAATTCAGGAGTAAATGGCCTGAATAAACTGCTTGGCTTTTCACAGCTGCTTTGTTTTATCTTCATTCATAAACACCTTTCCGATACTAAGTAGTTAATTTCAGTAACAACTTCTCTACTGAAGCATGTGGTTGTTAATGTTGTGACATTTCTGGTTTAGATTGACTCAAGCAGTACAGACTCCAGAGGATTAAATAGTTTGTGGGCTTTTCTTCTAAAACTAGTTGGGACAAGGAGAAGCATTTCAATCAGTTTTGTTAATCAGCCAGATTTTCATTTGAGATTAAGTCTTTTTTAAAATCTTCACCTCCAATTGTAATTTAAATATGATATTAAGCTTTAGTAAAAACGATAAAACACTAAGGCAAATGTGTCATTCCTATTTTCTGAATGTCATTATCAAAAGTTCTTCCAGCAGGACCTATATTTTTAATGTTTCTCATTTACACGGCTTAACTTTGTTCAGATTTTGTCATCTGTGTAATTTAATTTGAGCAATTAAATGATTGATGTGATCCTGTCATAGCATTTCTAACTACAACAACTTTTAAGTGAACACCTTAAAGTTGCTTTACTTTTGATTTTATTATGATATTCATGTCCGCTTTCAGTGCAGTTCATGTTGATGCTGATCAACATAAGAGTCGAAGAAAGACTAACATCTTGACTTTTTCTGCTCTCTTCTTTTTTCCTTAGAGCTCCTAAAGGAGGCGAAGACAGGAAGGTAAGAACATGTTTATCTTTAATAGTGAGCTGACACCTTTGTGAACACCTGGATGGTTTGTAATGGCATGGATCGTTTTTAAATGGGGAAACTTCCTGTAATCTTTACTCGCTCTTGGATTAAAGGCTGTATTATGCCACTTTGTGTTTAAACGAATCTGAATCGCCTGCATTGTCCATGCACGGTGCATTAACCAAACACCAGTGAATGAGGATCAAGCGCTTGCGGAAGTGACTGTAGTTTCGATTGTCACGCCTTGCACAATCCCTGAGACCTGAATAAGTATTGATTCATTTGGTCTCCTTGTGAGGCCTTTTGGCAGCTACTTTGACCAACTGATTGCACTTTTCGTAGCACAATGGAGTCATGAACCGCTCTGTGTTGGTAAAGCAGCTGGCACATACAAACTCAAAAGTCAATGTTCCATTTTAGTAGGCGTTCAGCACTCCACACATAATGTTCGGTTAGAAATCTCATTAGTGAGAGATGATGGTTATACATGACACATTCTCACTTTGAGCATTTTTATTTCAACTGCAGCAGCAGATTACTTTGGCCAGTTCCTGGCTGACAGCCAACACAAATAAAATAGCAGTGTCCGCACTTCTTAAGCGCTCCTTCTGTCTGTGTGGAGAAAAGCCTGCAGGCTCTGACAGAGCTGCTGCTGCAGCTGGAGTACACTCTAATCATTTGCTGAGAGACTGAAAAAAAAAAAAACTTGATGGGATTGTGCAAGAGCAGACTTTTTTTTGTTGTCTTTATTTTGTGCGTGTCAAATGTCTAACTGCATGTTGTGCCCTGTGCTGCACTGTCTCCCTCTCCCACACCCACGCAGGACTCGCTTTCCTCGGCTTCTGCTCCACCAAAGTACTCCTTTGCCCCAAGCACAACCATTAACAAGATGGCGAGGCCATTTACAGCAGGTGGTGCTAGCACTAACTCAGGACCCGTTATTAAACCTGTGGCCTACACACCTAAGCTTAACACCACGCACTCGCCGGGCCTCGCCAGCACACAGCAACCTCAGAATGGGTAGGTGGGAAAGAAAACGAGCGCAGTTACCTTCAGAGCTGCAATGTGACTAATGTGTTTTTTTTGTTTGTTTTTTTTGAAGTCCCATTATTCTGGCGTCTCATTAAAAAGAGAAAGTAACTCCTTCAGTATCGAGGAGAATGTAGTTCAGTCACTGCTGCTGTGTACTGCCAAAATTATGTCACCATGTAAAAAACATTACAGACTAGATAAACACAGCTAATGTATGCTGACTCACTGCTCAACTCAACATAATAAGTTTGCCACCAGATGGCAAACATTGAATGTGCTTTAGATTGATAGCCTTGGAGTTTTAGTGCCACTTGCTGCTGGAATATGCTCCATTTAATACATCCTTACAGCGAAGACAAAAAGCTAATTTAACCTAAAATGTGGATGGAGGCCATGAGTCGTTGTTGCAGTGAATGTAGTCTCCTTTACATTCACTGCAAATGATTGTATATACTTTGGCTTTCTTATTGTTGATTAATGGCAAAACTTTACAAAACCCACCAGAAATTGAATCAGTGGAGTGGAAGCACTATCTATATTTATTGGCAAAGATGTGCACAAACCCTTCATGTATTTATGTATTTTCCAGGCAAGTGGTGCACAATCAAGTAACTATGTTACCTTCAGCTGAAAGTACTGTATCCATCCAACAAGACTTAAAAAAAAATGTGACATCACCTTTATCGCCTTGAAATTGGGCCTCTGTTTCTTTAGGAAGCTTCTTCTCTTTCCTACACTACACCTTCAGTACATCACTACAGTGCTTCTCCGTGATGCTGTTTACATCCATTCTTAGGAGCAAAAGTAGTTTGTATGATGAGCTCAGCAGACTCACAACACCAATTAATTGCTGCTGTTTTTTAGTCCGTTTCTCAAACAAGCATCAAAAAAATCCAAGCAACACTCCAGGTATGCTTTTGATGAAGGATTAACACTATAAAATGACACAAAGATCAAAAATGTAGATTTTTCATCATACCTCACCATTTTATATATATATATTTATATATATATAAACTCATTCAGTAGCAGAATCTCACACTGTGTTAATGTTGAGACTGACGCATGTTCTTGTTCGTAACACTGCATGTACATACGTATTCAGGCAGGCAGACTTTCAGAACAAATTAAAGTACTTGTCAAACAAAATGGACATACCAAGAAGACAAAGACGCTGAAACAGTCTGTCCTTCAACGTCATATCTGTTTTCCTTTTCAAAGAAACTAAATTCTTTGAAGCATTTTTTCCTGTTCAGCTACATTTACTCTCTCCTGAATATCTTTCAAGGATACTTAGAAGAATAAACTCGAATCCTAACCAATTCTAAAAGTGGCTGCGTGGCATTGAAGAGTCTTCAAGGAAAGGATTGGCCGCTTCTAGTAATTTGGGTAATGGTGGTGCTCTACTTGTAGCTGCTATTGAAATATGGTCCGTCTCTTTATTTAGCCCTACTCGTAAACTCTGACTTCTCACACTGCTTTATTTGCACTCTAAACAGACTGAATAGAGAGTTTGAAAATTATGTGTAACTGCAGTAACTAGTGATAGTTTTTCTTAAGATGTTCTCCACAGAAACTGGATGAGTGCAAATGGGATATGTAATGTACCCAGGTTAGGAGGGCAAAGACAGATTTTGTGATTTATTTTCCTCTGTGGAGATTACACCAACATCATGTGTCACCGCTGTGGCAATTATCATTATTCACGGGGTTTCGGAGTACAACAAAGATTTGACTAACTCCGGCGGCACGGAAATTAGGCAGAAGAGGTTTTTTTTTTTTGTTTGTTTTTCCTTGGCAGAAACATCAATTTGCATCCCAGTGAAAAGCAAAAGGGGACAAGAGGAGCGGCACAGCCAAAGGTTTTGTGCCAGTCTTCTGATTCATTCTGGGTCAGAGTGACAGCAGATGATTTGACAAACAATGCTGTCCTTCTCTCTCTGAGCTTGTTGACAATAACGGCATGCCTCGTGTCACTTCTCGCGTGCTATCTGCATATCTTCTGCTGTGTTTGGCCTTGGTCACATATTGACATGTTCTGTTTTTTTTCCCTCCCTCTCCCTCAAGCCGAGCTCTGACCTCTTTCTCTCACTTTGTGTTTTCCTCCTTTCTTTTGACTTCACAGATGGAAGTCCTTGACAAGTTAGTATGCTTCTTTGGATTTTTATAGTCCTGTACTTAAAGAAAGTTTGCATTTGAATTACCAGTTTGGATCAATTTATAGAATAGCGTCTAAAGTTTTGTTTAAATTGATCTTGGGCTTTACTGTGTATTTTAGTGGGCATCTTTAGCTGTTCATTTTATTTAGAAGATTCAAATAAAATGTCTCTAAACCACATAGGGTCAGTACTATTCATACATGTTCAAATATTTGAACACCCTCACTAATTGAATAAATGTCCCCTAACTTGGCCACAAAAAGCATGCAGTAACAACCGGCTATCGGACAATTACAATAAAAGTCTGTATCTTTTTGATAAAGTGTGTAATATTTCAATCCACAACAGATTGCAACTGGATTCTATTTTGTTTTTAAATTAACTGAGCTTGTTTTTGTATCATCCTTCAACCCTGGCTCAAAAAACATTTCATATAAATCTTTAAAAGACTTAAATTAATGTGGCATGTATGCCCATGATTATGACGCTACAGTCAAAGGGTCATGACCCTCATCAACTGTGCCACTTAACCACGTGAAGCACCATGACAAAGATCGGAAGTGAAAGACGGGAGTGTTGAGTTATCACGTTCACTAACTGATCGGTACCGGATTATTCCCTGTGAAAACACAGGCGTTGTAAATATGAATAATTTCTTCCTTTATTTCCGTTGTTTTTGGGAGAAAGGGAAGCGAGCTTCATTTTAGCTTCGACTCTTGCTCTATCAAAAGCACATACCATTTACTCTCCTCTCGTTTTGTGTCCTTATTTGTTTTCTGGTCTGTTCCACAGGGGCGAAGCCACTTATTATGATGATATATACCAACAGTCCAAGTAAGAGGCAGCTGCATGCAGGCTGGTTTGTCAGCTCAGTAGCTTATTATGATCAGGTTGTTTATGAAAAGATGGCGAGCAGCAGATGCTCTTTGGTGCATTGGTTTACAGGATGGAGATGGCAATTCATTAGTGAGCATTCATCCTCTCTCCTCGTCTTGCTTGTTGATGAATGTACGCTGCAGTTGACCTAGAGCTATGTTAGAGAGATGATTGAAAGAGGGTTGGGGGAAAAAGCTTCTTATGCAGCTTTTGAAGTTGTTTATCAAAAATAAAACCCTTAGTATATTATGTATTTTTTTCTATCTGCTTTTTAATGCAATGTGAGCCCTGGCGTGCAAAGCGCATCTTTTGCATAAATGGTGTGGGTCTGCTCAGACAGCGTGGTGTTAACCATGCCTGCTGTTTGCTCCTGCTGCTGCTGCCTGTGTGTGCAGGCACGGCCTCAGGGTGGAGAACGTGCCCTGTTTTATCCCCAACGACCGAAGCAAGAAGAGGCTGATCGAGGACACCGAGGACTGGCAGCCCCGCACCGGCACCACGCAGTCTCGCTCCTTCCGCATCCTGGCCCAGCTCACAGGCACCGACTTCAGTAAGTCGCAGCCTGAGCCGGGCGGACAGGACAGTCGGACAGGTCGGGGTGTGAAGGGGAAGCAGAGATCACATGTAGGAGGGAGGGTGCTGCCGATTTGATGTGATCTAAGCATAGAGGCTCTCGGTGAGGGTGACAGATGAGTGAGTGACACAGGAAGGCAGATGGCAGCTTTGTCCATGTTTTTTTTTTTTTTTTTTACCGATTTCCAGATGTCTACAGTGGCAGCTATGAACTTATTTCCTTACATCTGTCAGTTCCCTGACATGTCAGCTAGAAAAATGGGAGAAAACGGTAGAGAGCATAGCGCCTTATTCATCTTTATGACTACTTTGAATAAAACAAAGGGTAGGAGAGCACTGTCTGATATCCTTATCTTTCCTGGATCTCTCAGTGCAGGACCCAGATGATGAGAATATGAAGAGGTCAAGGTAAACTCCTGATCGCAGTAATTTGTGTTTGTGCACCGGTTTGTTTTGCAAAAGATTTCATTCAGACGTTTAGCTTTAAACGCATCTCTACTTTTAAATCTGCCATTAGTAGTTTGTTGTGATTTGACTGCTTAAGGTGGCATGAGCATTGTGCATGCATTATCCTTTGGCATTTGAAAAATGTGTGCTGTTCAGAACAGAGTCTGGTATGTTGCTTAATGTAGACTAAAACATTTGTTTTTGCAAGTTCATTGGCATATCTTCCATTCTCAAGTCTTAGCAAATATAACTATTAGAATTAAAAGCCTTTTCTGCTGCATGCAGACTGCAAATAGGAAGAGATGAGACTTTTTAACAAACTCTTCCTGGAATATTGCTTTTCATAAACAGTGGAAAAATCTGAAAATAGTAATTTAGTTGTTTTGATTGATTGAAATGATCCAGTATTAAACATCTGTGATTGGTTGAAGTAGAAAGATAATTTAAAAGTGAAGTAGGATATTCAGTGGGGGTAATAATAAATTGTAATGAGCTCCATCTGATTATAACATTGATCAACTTGTATTGTGGTGTAAAACCGAACTTATTTTTGAAAAATTTGGGAACATTGATGGTGCTCAAGCTGCAGAATGTCTCAAAATTTGATGTAGTTTCAGGAGATTCTGCACTCTTGGCTGTAATTCTTCAGTAACGAATGTCGATATCTGTAATGATCCTAAAGAGGCTCTAAGCGGCTCTGCAACCTGACGCTGAGCTGCAAGTGGCTCTTAGGGGCCTCCGCAGTGGCTCTTAATGGCTCTGGCCAAAAATGAAAAAGTCTGAGTGAGTAACGTCTTAAAATATCAAACTAATGAGGGGAAAAAAATGTTGATTTTAGCTTTTTAGTCCCACTGGGTCAGGAAAATCTGAAGCAAAGAGGAAAAGTGGCAAGTCTTTAGCATAAAAATTGGAACGAATTTGTTTTGGTAGAGATTTATCTTTTGTTGGAAGACCATGTGATTTTGTGACCTCAAGCATATTTTATGTTGCTGGACTTGGGGTCACAAATGACTCTTTATATTGTAACGGCTGCTGACAGTCTTGTGGGGAACTCCTAAGCAGCTAAATAATTGTTCTGCATCGTGTCATGCATGCATTTGGAGAAGCTGAACAAGAATTTGCAAAGGGATAGGCACTTGGTATCCACAGGGTAACTGGAAACATATTGGGAAAGTAATCAGAAGTATGCAAAATTATGTTGTTGTTTTTTTACAGAGGTTTTCCCTCTGTTTGATTACAGGACACAATATGTTTAATTAAAAATGTAAAGTTTTGACCTTAGTTTTAATATCTAAAATCCAAACAGTTTAGTATCTGAATATTTGGCATCTCAAAAGAACATTTCAAACGCAATATGACACAATATTTGCTCTTTAAATCTTATATTATTTTACAGTGTAGCCTATCTTGCCTGTTACTTTAACTCTGATCTGTCATCTTGTCAATTTGTTCACTTTACTCCACTTTCAGCTTTTGTGTTTTATTCATTTTCTCTGACTTCACTCCATTTCCTCCTTGTCTGTCTCTCCGATTTTCATATCTGTGTTTGCCTCCGGTCAGGGAAAAGTTCCTCACTGAGATTCAGAGTCCTCGTTACGCCCGTCTGAGAGACTGGCACCACGACAGGTCCGCTCGCGCCCTCAATATCAAAGTCTGAGCGACGACACGCCAGGAAGTCCCCCGGAGATGGAACCTGCTCACGACAGCCACACAAAGACGGCGAAGATTAATCCAACTGTCAAATTGGTGGCTTGCAAATTCACCTTTCACATGCGCATGGGGTGAAAAAACAAATAAGGAAGTTTGTGGAAACAGAACAAAAAAAATAAACAAAAGAAACAAAGTTTAGATGATGAAGTCCAAAGTGGAGCCTTGCATTCTGAGCCTTAGTGGGAAAGTCTATCTTTGAATTTCCGAGTTGACGAGTTGCTATTTTATTGCATTGCTGGGAGTAAACTGGTGCAAAGATGGGACTCCGATCACATGTCTGGGGTTTAGATGCGTCTCTTTCTTTGCATGTTTACAGTCATCTGTAGGTTTTCATTACCCATCTCATCTCATCAAGCTTCAAGAAAGAAAAGCAAAAAAAAAAAAATTGTGCTTTGTTTTTTTCCCTTCTGCTGTTATCACTAATAACTAAAACATAAAAAATCTAAAAAAAAAAAAGACCTTCTGTTTCTCTGTCCTTTTTTTCCCCATCGTGTCCTTATTGTTCGAACTCTGTATACATCATTTTTTCTCTCTCTCTCTGTTTTTCCGTGGCTGACAGAATTATGTAGAAGTTATTATGTGTTCCTGATTTAATGGTTTGAGATTGGCATTCACAGCTTACTTTTATTTCCCGCAAGAGAAAATTGTTGTGCATTCAGGCATAAAAGCAACAAATGGGCACAGACATGAAATGATACAGACTCATTCGGGTCAGAGGTTGAGCTGTGAGGAAATTCAGCTTCTTCTCCTCTGCTGTTCTTTGAAATAAACACTTATAGGCATTCAGAACGTAGTAATAAACAAAGAACAGGACTATTTATATCAGTTAGCTCTGTGCTTTAGTGTTCTTGCAGCACTCGCATACAAACACCTCAATCCCCCCTTATTTAGCTCAGGTGTAGATATAGTGTAAAACGTGTAGCTTATTATACATTTTCACTAAAGCTATGTCAAAATCATCTGTAAATTTATTAAAATGCGCATTTTCTGTGAAGCAGTAAAGGTAAATGTGTGACAGTTTGGTGGTGTTGGGAATCCAAGCGTACGACCCTAAATGTTTTATGAATAAGTTTTAAAAATAAATGTGAAAGACGATAATTGTTGTTGGCGACTGCAGACTAACTAACCAGCTTTTTGAGGCAAGACAGAGCTGTGGAGGTAGGGTGTTAATTGTCATAGTTCAGAAGGAGCCCTTGTTAATACAGAAGCTCAATAAATGGGTAGTTTTGTATTATGTGTCGTAAACAGCTTTTACCTCTTTAAGGCCCTAATGTTTACCTCTGGGTAGTATCTGTTAACATGTTGGAGAAACTTGGTTGTTGGAGCCTAAAACCAGCAGCCAAGTTAAGGTAAAACATGCACGTTTTTCCAGTGTGTCTAAAACACAGCATCATACTGTGTGATGTTTCGTGTGTGATAACAAATGCAAAGATAAACATGTAACGATCCTGCCATGTCCCGCAGTCCTTTAGTTATATATACGTGTTAAAAAGAGAAGCTGTCGGATATTAGAACGTCTCCATGCCCTATTTAACTTGGATATTTTGGTTCTGAACCCCAAGATTTGTGAAGTCTTCAATTACTTTTGCAAGTCGTTTAACAATTATCAGTGATTAACTTGGTTAGACACTTTAGATGTATCCAAAATCACCTAAAAATAGTTTCCTATGGCTGCTGGATTTGCTTCAACTTATTACTAGAGTCTCAGTTAGATTTTAGGTCTGGACTTTAACTAGGTTTAGAAATTTCTTTAATCTGTATTTTTAATTAATAAATGTAAATGTGAAATATTTAAAAAGTGAAGACATTTGACCAAAAAAGAAACAGACCTACACATCATAAACTTCATTATTTAAAAAAAAAAAAGTCTTCTGAGATTACATGCTTTACAAAGGAAAAGTTGTAGAAAAACAAAACATTTTGCCAAATATCTCATGATCTTTTGCTTCTCCTCTCTGCCCTGCTTGTCTTTCCTAAACTCATAATATTGTAGTTCTTCGTTACAAAAGAAAAACTTGTCAGGGTATATATAGCTCCTCAAAAAAGGATCAAAAAGTCATTTTTAGCTGCCAGATGAGCTTCTAACAAACTCCAGTAATTTTTTTTTTTTTTTTTTCCCATATCGATCTGGTCGGTTCAATCCCAGAGAAGAGCAAGCTAGACAATGGAGGTGAATGTGATATCCCAGGTGTAAGAGGCAGAACGACGTGTGAAAAGAAACGTTGCACATTGGAGGGGAAAAAGATCTCTGACGCAGTGAAAAGGCACCTGCTTCACATCGCGCCTTTTTGCTGACGGGAGGAGAATCGTGGGGGATTTCGAAGGCCGCGGAAATGTCAAGAAAACACAATCCAGGTCACTCAAGGTGGGAGAAACCTGCCATCAAGGATGTTGAGCAATTTGCACCTCTGACCTTCACTTAGAGAAGCGCTACTAACAAAACCTCCTAAAGTTGTATGAAACTGGCCTGTTGCCATGTAGGGCAGCCAGACGGGGGAGAGTAAACCAAGGTCAGCGCGGTTTGACCAGGACGTGGCTTTGTGAGTTGTTAGGTTGGGTCCCAGAAGGCGCAGTCTATCAGTGTGCGGAGTCGAGGCCGGCTGACCCAGGGTCTGCGTGCCAAACGCTCTGTAAGAGGCGCTGCCCTTCATTTAACCTGGCCACCAGAGATCCCTCTCGTTCTGCCTTCCTTTTGCTTTGTTCGCCTGTATTTTTCTCAGCTAGAAGGTCTTTACCTTCCTGAACCTCTCCACTGTCAGCCATCTTATTTCTCCAGAGTTTCAACTTCCTTTATTATTAAAAATGCACCGTTTGGAGAAGGTTTTTCCTTCCAACCAGATCATTATGTTTTCTCTCTCTCTTTGCGGTCATATAACTAGTAAAAAAATCTTACAGCTTCTCCCACTTCTGCAAACTTCTTTGTCTGAAGTTTTTTTATTTTTTTATTTTTTTTTTATTCATAAGCAGAACAATCAATACATGGGTTGATATGCTACAGGATGAGTTTGATGGAGGGTGATTGAGTTCGCAGCTTCCTCTTAACTAATGAGACACAATTTTGTGATGTTTCATTAGTGGATGGTGGATGATGGCACAGTTGATGATGTAAACATGAGTGATGCCTGAGGCAGGGTGACATTTCCTCCCCTCCCCCCATTTCTGCTTTCTCACAATAAAACCTCTCCAGAGCTCAGTGTGTTGGCTCAGAAGTTGTTTTTTTTTTTTCCTTCAGTCGTGGTTTGAAGATTGTCGGAAATATAGTTGTGCTCGCTTTGGGTAACAGAACTTTGAAATAAGGGAAGCTCTATATTTCCTTCACATGCAGGCTTGAAACGAGCTCCTCTGCATCCAGATCTGCCAGGGAGACGTTTCAGCTCTTCTGCCTGTGAACGACGTCAGTCACTCAGCTGATTTTTTTTTTTTGATTTTTTTTTTTTTTTTTTACATGGGCCGCTTATTATCCTCATTTGAGTAGAAGCTTTTGAACGTCTCTTATTAACTCGGGTCGGAAGTGTTTACTGAATGTACATCTGCCGGGCAGCCTTGGTTTTTGAAGCACATTAAATGATGCGATTCTGTCTCTCAAAAGCTTTGGATAATCATGGAAAATGTTCTGCAGACACGACGACTGAACGTAAGCCTCTCACTTTATTTCATCACCACTGGAGAAACCTCTAGTGCATTGTGTTTTCTCCAACTTTAAACTTCGTGTGCAGATTCATCTTAATGCACTGGAATGTAATCAAAACGTTAACCTCAGTATTTCAGCTCAAAAAGCAAGACGCGTGTTTATTTGTTGTATTTTAAGCATTTAAATTAGATTATTATGACTCGAGATTTTTCTTTAAAAAATAAGATTACACAAGGCAATTTTATTAAAAAATTAAATTTCAATAGATATATCTCGCTGTGCACAGTCATGGGTAAGTCAGCTGACCTTCCCTCACATGAAGGGTAAATCACTTAAGGTCATTGTTAAATAAGCTGGTTGTTCAGGCATATAAAAGAAATGTTGGGTGGAAGAACAAAGTATAGAAAAAGATGTGCAGGCAAAAGTGATAATGCAGCCGTGAGAGGATTATGAAGCCAAACTGTCAGTTTTACTGATCTAGATGCTGTTTAGCAGGAGCAAGAGTAAAAATGCTTCTTTGGATTGTAAAGTTCAATTCCTGTCACCTTATTTGGAGGGGTTGTCAAGAGAAACACCAGACTCAGTTTTGGCTTGGCAGAGTCACAAGCTGATTCTCTCCATGCTACGCGACATCGATGTTGTCCAAAAGCAACTCCAGCCAAGTATTGAAATTATACACTTTATATATGCCTGGATATATTTATATTCTTGGGCACAGCTAAGCTGGTATTTCCCTATTAAAAAAATATATTTTTAATCTTGTTTAATATTCTAATTGCTTTTTACCAGCTGTAAGCCGTTCAGTCTCTCTATTTGTCATGAATCTATACAAGATTTTCCACTTTTTGATTACTTAAAGAAATAAATCATTTGTCCAGTGATGCTTTGATGTAAACCAGTGATTCCCAGGTCTCCTTATTGAGACTGGTGCTCCAACTCCACCATGCAGAAGCCAATACAGATGGACATGAATGCTGATATTCTGACATGACATTCAATCAGAAGGTGTCTTGGTTACTGCGCATAGTGTGTTGCATTTTTTCCTAATTAGTCATTTTCTCTCCGCAGCCTCGAGCCAACTCCTTCCTCTGCCAAGACCCAAGCCGCAGATAAACCAGATGGTGAGTTTCTGCTCCCACTGATGCATAAAACGAACCCCAGCAGCATCTGGGGGAGGTTAGGCTAATAGATTATTATTCTTAAGTGTTAATAGGTGCTCATGAGCCGACTGCCTTTTGAAAAGAGAGCGCTTTATCAAAGCTAAAACTAGGTTTGGGTGATATGGACTTTAAAGTTTTATCATACTTTTCTGTGGCAATATTGCTGTAATGATAAAAGCGACAATGAGAACTAGTTATTACGCCTTTTTTTAAGTAGCTGGGACTGTGTGTCGCAGTAATTGTAGCCCGACAAACACAAATACCGCTTTTGAAAAACATTCCCATTTGCCTCTTGAAGACACCGGTTACATAAAGAAGTGTGATATTTATCATTAAACTGCTCAGAGTAACTGCATTTAATCACATTTTCAAATTTATTTATATCCATTGATAAAACAGTGGAGGAAATGGTAAAAATAACAATCCCGGCAATACAGACAGGTTTTTTTTTTTTAAAAAAACATCATTAAATAGAATTTATCATAATGATAAATCAAATCTTATCGTGACAATAAGTCATGATAAGCGATAAATGCCCACCGGTCGCTAAAATCGTCCGTATATCCAACCCCAGGTTCAAAAACGGCAGCAGCGGCGGCGGCAGGGACTTCCGGTCCCTCCTGCAGACCGCCGTGGGTCACGGACTCGAACTTTGCCGATCGCTACCGGCCGGACAAAACCAGCACCGTGGTGACCCAGCACCAGCAGCCGGTCCAGCCGACGCCCATGCAGAACCGCAGCTCCATCCTGCAGGCAGCGCAGCAGGCGCCCGAGGACAGCAGGAGGACCCCGGTGTGTGGCGCCTGCAACAAAATCATCAGGTAACTCCGTGCCCACGGCATCTGCGCCGTGGAATAATGTCGCCGTTTGCTCCTTCCAGAGGCCTGTTTGAGATGATGAATAATTGAAGGTGGTTAATATGCACAACGACGGGCTGCGTGTCTGCAGCAAATTAAGGCCGTCAGCATAATTCACAGCGTCTGGAGACATCTTTTATCACAGAGGACAAGGATTATCCTGTCATCTCTGTGAGAGACCTTAGTTCTTATTCTGCAAGCAAACAGGAGCTGTTCTTTAACATGCAAAGACACAGAGCGCTTAGAGCTGAAAACATGCCCAGGTTTTGTTTACAGAGATCACTGGGCTTCTGCTGCCTGCTGTTGTTAGCGCATCTCTGTTTTGCTGTGGATTCTGGAGTGAACTTTGATGTTTTCCAGGGGTCGGTACCTGGTGGCCTTGGGGCGATCCTGGCACCCAGAGGAGTTCACCTGCTCCCAGTGCAAGGCGGTCCTGGAGGAGGGCGGCTTCTTCGAGGAAAGGGGCTCCGTCTACTGCACAAAGTGCCACGACAACCGTTACGCGCCCAACTGTGCCAAGTGCAAGAAGATAATAACAGGGGTAAAGCCAGGAAAATCCGCTCGGAATCCGTTAATACACGGGAGACGTATCGAATGTGGAAAAATGATAGAGTTGTTGCTCTGCGAGGAGATTTACGTTCCCCACGGCTGGCCTGATGCAAATCTTTCATCCGCTTGTAGGAAATCATGCACGCCCTGAAGATGACCTACCACGTTCAGTGTTTCAAGTGTGCAGCCTGTAAGAATCCCATCAGGAACCAGGCCTTCTACATGGAGGAGGGTGAGCCGTACTGTGAGAGAGGTGAGACGCCGGACAGCACACGATGAGCCGCCCGGGTTCAGCGTCCAGCTGTGGCAACGACAGCGGTCCATCTGACACACACACACACATCTTCGCACTCACAAGCTGGGCTTCTATTGCAAACGTGTGCAAAGCTTTGTCGATATTCTGCTAATGTCGAAAAAGCACAATTTCGCAATTGCATAAAAAATGCAATTGAAATCACACGTTAAAAAAACATCCACATCATCCTCCTAACTGAGCGTTATTTCCACCAGTAATGACACTCGGTTGTTGATCACTCCGATTTTGAGGCGGCGGAAAAATCTCATATTAGTGCAAAAACTTTTTAGCGAAAAATGTGACTTTTTTTCAGTGTTTCCAATTTTGCAGATTTATTTTCTTAATTCCAATTTATGTGATTACATGGTCAATAGAAGCACAGCCACATCTGCTGCTTTCATGCCTTGGTAAAGTGATCCCTATGATGCATGTCCTCTCTTAATACGCGATGTAACCATCTCCACAAAACAGGGTGAGAAAATAAAACGTTAATCGCGGATATAAAAAATGTGAAATCCTTTTAGGAACGTTGCAACAGGAATGCTTGGTTAATGGCATGTTTAAATATGTTTGTTACTCAACTGTTGGGGTTATTTAGCGGATCTCCATTTATCAAAGTTGCGTTTTTTTTTTCTTTCACAAAAAATGATCCTTTACAGCTTAAAATGGCTCAGATGTTGAATGACTCCCCAGCGTTACCTCATTTAACGTGTGGATATGCAAATCAGCACAGTCTGGCTGCAGCTGCTCTGCCTCAGCTCTGCTCCATCACCGCTGAAGGGATCCGAGGAAAGTTTATTTTCCGTTTTGGCTCCATTTATGTAGGACACGGAGTCTTCTGCTCTGATGTGACGTCCAGTTGCTTTCCGCAGCCACACATGTTGCTTCCGGCAGCTAGCTTAAGGTATGTCACACATAAAACTCTAGTTTATGTTATGAGGTGTTTATCTTGTCTGGCTTTTTTGATTGGCATCTAAAACTTATGGATGTGCTAAACAGGCTCTGGACTTTTAGCCAGAGCTACAATGGAATGGTTTATATAAAAGCCTATTTGTGTGTTGAAATGGCCCAGTCAAAGTTCAGATTGAAATCCTTTTGAGGATCTACAGCAGGATATGATTAGTGATGCTCATCATCCGGTGTGACTAAGCTTCAAGTGTTTTTTTTCTCAGTAGAATGAACAAACACACGTCTCATCTTTCTAACATGACAAAATGTGCAATAGTTCAAAGGGTATAAATACTTTTTTCAAAGCATCGCATGTGGGTTTTGGTGGATCTGTTGGGGGGTGGAAAGGATAATCTGAACAAACAGTGACATTCAGACAGGAAAAAAAAATGTAACAGGAAGCTTATTTTCAAATCAGAGATAAAGTCAGACTCCATTTAACAGCGACATAATACAAAGCTTTGACAAACAAGTGAGGAAAAAAAAGTGCTGAAAATCTGCATGCACAGATCGATTAGTTCCACTGCCAACTGAGAAACATCTCAACCCGTGTAACTTCACGCCCGGATCCGGTCCTACATATTTTTCATAAATGCTTACTGGTGAGAAATCGGCGGATGAAGTGAGGAGGGCTGACACGCCATCACACAGCGCCGACTTTGTGATGGATGTTTGATCTTTTCCCTTCAGCTGGAGGAAGCAGTTCAGGCCACAGAACAGAAGAAACACAGCCGCTGGGTGGAACAAAGGACTTTCTCACTGTTTTTCTTCAAAACTGCCTCCTTTGTAACAGAAACTCACCGCAGCGCAACCCCTTCCCCAGTTTCTTCTCGAAGACGTTTTTTTATTTATTCCCCTCCTCCCCTTATCAGGCCGTTTGTCAGAGAGTTTTGTAAAACGCGGGCGCCAGCATCGCTCCGAGCTTTTGTGTCGTAGAATTAGGCGGCGCGTAGCAGTCAGTCATAAAGTGTGATGTTTTCATCTGCTGTAATCTATTTAGCTCCAGTTTACCATGCATTTCTCTGCTGGCTTTTATGAATGGTGTGTACGCTTCCATTATGCCATAAATGATTTAGTGGGGCGGCGGGGCTCCTTGCTTACCGCTGACGCTCCCGACACGTCGCACGACTGCTTTATCAGGCCAGGAAGCCAAATGCTCATATTCTGAATAACTTCAGCTCTGATAAACATTCTGCTGCCTCAGCATCTTGCAGGGATTGAGCAGCTCTCAGCCACTCGCTCCTGAGAAGCAGCATTATAACCCGACGCTTCCCCCCAGAGTCCTTGTGATGAAAGAGACCAGCAAAGACCGGTCAAGTATCCAGAGTAATACTTCCACCCTCCTCCACCCCCCATCGTAATCCTTCCTTAAACTGTGCAGAAAAATCCCCGACTGCTGCACAAAATGCCACAAAACTTCCACGGCGACGAGCAGAGGAGCCGTCGCCTGGCATCGGCGCGTCGTTGCCGCCGCGGTTCAATTCCTTAAAGTGGCTGTTTGGTGGGAGATGTGATCGTAAACAGCCGAGACCTCCGGTTTTATTAAACATAAAAGGCTTTTACAATCTGTGTTTCTGAACTCCCCTTTCAGGTGAAGTGATGTAAGCGAGGAGGTCATGAAGATGTCCTGATCTGATCTCATAGATGAGAGCAATTCTTTTTTTTGCCCCCTCCCCCTCTCTCATTCTTTCCTGTTTTTTTTTCTTTCTCTCTCCAGACTACGAAAAGATGTTCGGTACCAAGTGCCATGGCTGCGACTTCAAGATTGATGCCGGCGATCGCTTTCTGGAGGCCTTGGGCTACAGCTGGCATGACACGTGCTTCGTCTGCGCTGTAAGTCATTTTGATTGATTCGGCTCCTCTCTCCGGCCCACATCTCTCGTCTGTCCCCGTCCAACCGCACCTGAACAATCTGCCTCTTCCCTCGGTTTTTGTCCTTTAACTCGCCGCCTGCTGTCCGTCTCCCACTCCTTTCTGTGAGGGGAAAACTCCCGAGTCGAGTAAATAATATCTACAATCTCTGCCCTGTTGAAAACGGTGCACTGGTGAAAGTCTGTCTCCTCTGCCCTGGTTTCTCAATCTGTCTCTCTGTCTGTGTTCTTTCATCTTTTAAAGCTCTGCCAAATCAACCTGGAGGGGAAGACGTTCTACTCGAAAAAGGATAAGCCCCTGTGCAAAGGCCACGCTTTTGCTCCGGTGTAAGAGAGCCGGCTACACGTTCAGAGGAAGCAACGCGTCTCCCACCACCTCCTCTTTATCCCACCCGGCCCTCCGACAAACTCCACATCCCGGCCTTTTGCCAGCCACACACACACACACACACACACACACACACACACACACACGGAGTTGAGCGCAAGCTTCTTTTCTATCCCGCAGACTTTGTTTTTATACTCCGAGCTCAACGCAAGCTTCACACACAGTCCACCTCGCCGCCTGCAAAGACCAAAGCTGCGCTGCAAAACTGGATGCAAGCAAAAAATGATCTCAACTCCGTGTCTACTTGATTTTTATCTAAAAATGAAAAAAAGTCGCTCTTGTTTTTTTTAAAAATGTTTTTATCGAGATTCATTGCAATCATCCTCAATCTTTGTGAAGTGACATCGGTCTAAAGGAGTCAGTGAGCCTGTAGTAATCACACACCTGCAGTGGCCTTTAATGTGATGGGGAGCAGTCAGGCAGCAAAGGAGGGGGGTGGGGGGGTGCTGCTTTCTGCCTGATTGGACCGAACCACCAACCCCCCCTCCTCTTCCTCCTCCTCCTCCTCCTCTTCCTCCTCCTCCTCCTCCTCCTCTTCCTCCTCAAGGAGCATGAAGTGCTGCAGGTTCCACCTCAGTGCTGACAAGTTGGAGCCAAAAGATGAGAATGTTTGATGGTGAAATCCTTAATTGGTCCCATTTTAAAATGTCATAGATGTGTTTAATGGAGAACCTCCATAATGTAAAGAAATTCCCCTTTTCACTTTTCCAAGCCGAAAAGGGAATCAAACTCACATTCTTTTTTCATTGTGACGTAATATCACGACACCTCATTGCTTTAGCTCCACACCATGTATTTAAACTGCTTCAGGTCTGGGCTGCATGTGTTTATAGCTTACATTTTCAAATAAAACTATTTACTTAATCCACAGAAAAGACTGAGGTGCTTCTTTTTGTTGTGTTTTTTTTATTAAAATGTTAAACCCAAACTTTCTTAGTAGGTCTTGACGAGTTAAAAAACATTTGTTTCTTTGTCACATGGCCTTGATGGATAATTATCTTTAAATCTCCAACAGTGAGTTGCTTCAGCATTTAGTATTTATTGTTCAGCAAAAAATATGTTCCAAATATCTTGCAGCCCTAACTTTTGTCTTCAAAGAGCTTTGGGTTTTATTTTTTAACCAAATCATCTCTGTATTTCATACCAACCATCTTGAATACATTTATTGTTCTCTTGTGAATCAGTTTATTCCTCTGTTTGGTATTTTGATGAATATTGAAGATAATAATAATAATAATAATACTGCATTACATTGTAAGAATTATGCACCACATTAACCTTGACTATAGATCTGATCCCTGAATGTGAGCAACTCTCCTGCTGGATTATTAACTCTGTGTATGGGAGATTCGATTTGACCTATGGTTTATATCAGTTGTTGCCTGGAGACTTTTATTATGCAAAAATAATAATAGAATGTAAAAGTACGAAATGTGGAAGGCAGGAAACGCTGAGGGTCTTTTGAAGTTGGTTACTTAAACCAAGAGATTTTCCAAACTACGAATAGCTGAAACATCCAAAATAAATAATCACTAAACTGCGCAGCGTCTCTGCAACGTGAACGGAGTATAAACTCGGCGGACCGGACCGGACCGCTGCGGTGGAGACGGTCCGTTCTGAAGTGGAAATTTTGTGCTGACCTTGCACATTGGTTGTGCAAGTGTTCTTTACTCAAAAGTAACTTTTTTTTCTTTTTATTCAAAAATATAACACCGTTTATGTTGGAGGTTTGCTGAAAAGTAAAAGATGTCATCATTTGCTTCTCAGTTATCCCTTATTGTGACCGGCTGCCTTCTTGTGTGATGTCAGAATGAAGTCTAATAGTCTAATAATGTGAGCTTTGCTTTGCTCTGACTTCTCAGTTTTCCTGCTTCTGCATCAAGCTATTGTTTTAGACATGATAGTGAAGTTAAACCATCAGATGCTGAGGTGTTGTTTTTTTTAATTGGCAGAACTTTTCAGCTTATATGTCACTAATTTCAACCCATCGTTAAATTACAAAAAAAAAAGAGTGGCATGGATGTTTTGGAATGGAGACAAATTATCTGATGAAAATGAATGAATTATCCTTTAAAAAAATCTTGGATGAATATGTTGACTGCCTATGCATAACATTATAATTTCATTTCCTGCAAGTAGAAACTTCTGCCGTCTGCAGAAATTGCTGCTGTGGGTGAACATGGATTTGTTTCTGCTTTAACTGGGACTGAATGTTTTTGGTGGAATTGGAGAAAAATTAAGGAAAATATAACATAATAAAAGTCTTAATCGTTGTTTTAAGATGACCTGAACACATAATCTTTTATTATTTGCTTTAATGTAAAGAATCCAGTCCTTGATGTAACAATATATAATTTATTTACAACAATTTCCGATTGAATTACTATACATAGGTTTTTGAAATGTCATAGATAGATATATATACATAAGGCCAAGTAAATACTTGAAAGCACTTAGAAACGAATTTCCAAAATTCTACCCACAAATCCATAACATTGTCCAAAAGTACAGAAAATCTCCCTTAGCAGAAGTTTTTCCACTGCCACAAAAGTTTTGACAACAGTTTACATTGACGATAAGGAACACAAAAGGTTTTTTTTTTGTTAAAAAAAAGAAAAACTCCAAACAAAGAAAACAATAGAAGGATTATACAATTGCATAAGCGCTGTGGCATGTAATAAATACAGCATTTTTGACTTGCAGAAAGGCAAGGGACATTGAACCAAGGAACTAAATAGAAAACCATTCACAAGTACAGAAGTCTATTGTTCTTAGTTCAAAAAAGAAAACAGTTCAGTCAGTGACAGGGAGGTCTGCACACGCGCACACACACACACACACACACACACACACACACACACACACACACACACACACACACACACACACACACACACACTTAAATATGCGCACGTCCTCCACACCGAATAGTAATGAGTGACAAAGAATACAGTGCTGAGATGCATCACAGGGTGAACTGACAGCATAAACCCTCGAACAAAGCATTTGTGTTACAGACACGACGGGTCGTCCACAGAGCTATCAGTCCAAGATTGTATCATGAAGTAGCCGGTATTCATCACACAGTAACTGCAGATGTGCTGCGTGACTCAGATGTGAAGACAGATGCTGTGCAACATCACTGAAAATGTGCTTAGGCAACACATCCAAGACAATGACGAGGGTCCTAAAATGTCCCCAGCTACAGTCTGACTGTACAACTACCGCGGCTCCTTCCCCCCCTCGAACACGCTGCTGCGTCGACGGCGTCCTCCGGCGATTAGCCTCGCCGACTCACCGAGAGCGTCGGCGACCGCTTCCACCTTTGCGTTTAAATGCTTTCCAACAAGTGGTGGGAATGAAAAGACCCAGGATGAGAGCGAACAGAAACGTCCTGCAAAAACGGCCTCTAAACCCTTAACACTGCAAATCACTGCTAGATCGCCAAAGAACAGGATATAGGCAAACACGTCACGGTTTTTAGACTCGACAAATGTTGCGCCAATTAAGTGTTGCGTTCTTCTTCTTCTTTTTTTTGGCTTCATATTAAAATATAATTTACATTTGTTTACAAAGTGATCAAATTATGCATCGACTTTTAGAAGGAAAAGGAAAAAAAAGTGAAACGATGGTAAACTGACTGATTCTGCGAGTACAAACGGTGTTAAAACGGTTCTGACGGATACAGTATGAGGATGTGGTGGACTCAAATGATATTCCTAAAACTTTGGTTACCAACTCTGCTGATATACAGTATGCAAAGTGACAGCACGTGGCTGGTATAGAAAAACTATTTACATATTACAATGTGGCGATGATTGGGCGGAATCATCTTTTTTTTTCCTTTTGAGGGAATAATCCAAGGTTTCTTAAAAAGGTAACATTGGATTTTTTATGGCATCTTCATATAAAAAGGGGTTGAAAGTGTTTATAAAGAGGTGGAAAGATCTGCGTTGCCATGGGAAACATAAGTTTTAAACCCGGTGAAAGAAAAACAGGTGCTTTCTCCCCCCACCCTGCGTCCCACTGAAAAGAAAAACATGAAGGTACATTCCAGATATCCGACAATCGCAAAAGGAATCCGCTGAAGTTTAAAGGCTGAGACACGGATGGCGGGATGGAGAAAGGAGCCTTTCCTTCCAGCTTTAAACAGACGGCTTCACATGCAACCCTGAGGCAGACAGAACTATGGCTAGTTTGGGAAGTGCACCGCTTGACCTGTGGGGTTTTCATCAAGCTCTGCTCATAACTTGACACATCCATTACTAAGAAATTACTGTGGAAATTAATACTAAAAAAAAGGGCGAGAAAACACAATTTCCAGCGTTGCTTTGGACAAACAAAAAGACTCTGTGAATGTGTGAATTCTTGACTGAGACGGCTCTTGTCTCTGATGTGGAAATACTGTTTGCCACAAGGCAAATATTGAATTCCCACCAAAATTGCTTTATAAATAACATAAACAAAGCTGCACAGTTATCCCTTTCGACGTGACTAATCTCGTGACAATTTCAAACGAGTTTGTTTTCAGAATTTTCTGTGGCAAAGTGCGGTACATTATTCATGTAGTTTATAAACCCTTTTTTTCCCTTTTTTTTGGCCAATGTTCGCGTGCTGGAGAAGGAATGTAATCAAGGAGGTGAAAAATGTCACTTTTGACGACATTCGCTGTTCGCATAAATGCAGTGAAAACGCCTTTTAGCGCTTATGGCTCCTTCATTAGCTGAGAAATCGAAAACGCACAAAAACAACAACCGAAAAAAAAAAATAAAATCTTCACACGATGAACGATCAGAGTAACATTCTGCACGAGATGAAACAAAATCAAAGGACTTCATTCTCAGAGTGGAGATGCACTATAACCGACTATATGCTCTCCTAAAGAAGAAAGGTTCCAACCACACACACGTATTGATTTCGAAGCAGAAAAAGCTGCGAAGCGTCTCGCTGAATCAAGATGTCAAGATGTTACATTCACAGTAGTGATACCGGCTGGACCAACACAAAAGTAAAGAAAAAAGAAAACACACAGACCATGATGAGACGGGACTTCTGGGGCGTACAATCTGCTCTTAAACCTGCGGCGTGCAGGCGGTGCTACGCGCCGTCGTGGTCGCTTAACACGCAGGACAACGTGTCCGAGATAATGTCATGGTCACCCGCCAATTGCATATTTCACCTGAACTGACTGACCGGCGCTCCTTGTTATTCCGGGTGGAACGCAGGTTTTTCCGAACCAAGTTCGGAAAAAGATTGAGAGGAATTTGCAACATCGGCTGTAAGTTAGAACATTGCATTTGCATATCGCTCCTTCTTAGCTCGCTGAACGAAAAGTGAAAGTGATATCATGTTTAAAATATCGTAAAAGCTTCTGACGGAAACGCACGACTCGGCCTTCGCCCTAATGAAACCCGTCGTTTACAGACGTCCCTTACTGTTTTGGGGGCTGGGTGGGGGTGAGTAAAAGGATCCTAGATAAACTTTCCGCTATCTCCTAAAAAATAAAGAAGAGACACATTGGGACAGCGCTGCTCTTTGTTTCCAGCTGCTCTTAGTGTTATGTCTGCATGTTGCTGTGTTCTGCACCAGTCTCTATCTCTCTCCTTCTTCTTCTTCCTCCCTCTCTCCTCTCTCCGTTTCTGGGTTAGCATTCGCCGTCAGAGACTAGGAAAATCATGGCCTCCTGTTTGCCGATGTCAGCCATGACCGTAGCCAGCTGGTTGATGTTGCCGCTGTGGAAGTGCTGCGCCTCCCACAGGTCCAGGATCACAGAGGTCGGACTCGCTTTGGATGCAAAGAAACTCATGTGTCTGCGGAGCAAAGGAGACGAGAGGCAGAGGATAATGAGAGATCAGAAAAGACAGCTTTGCATTTTCTCTCCTTTGGAGAAGTCATAGAAAGAGAGAGAGAGAAAAAAAAACCCTTTCAGCTGATATTTTGTGGCGCTTCTGTGGTTTTTGTAGCTCTGTCAATGTCAGCTTTTGTTCTGCACCACAGCACTACATCCCAACCAGTTCTGCCTCTTGAAGCTGAAACCAAATCCAAAATGGTAAATGTGGACCAATGTGTTGGCCTTCAATGCCGCATCTCAAACTGAAAAGATCTTTGAAAAGCCCAACTTTTGAGTACATGTATTCAGTCAGCACAAAATTCTTAAAAAAAATAATGAAATAAATAAAACCCCCATTGACACAAATTTTGGTCCTCCTAGCCCTCTTTTAAAATAAAGTTTCAACAAACCTCTACATAGTAATCCAAGTATTTTCAGTCATATAGCATCTTTCACAGATAAAAACTGCAACGTGTGTCACAAACACAGAGAATGATCATTTTTGCCAGCTTTCTGTCCTACCATACCAAACACACACCGGGAGATTTCTAATCACTTCTGCAACTTAAACTGCTTTGATCAGATGGGATCAACAGCAGAAACCTTTTCCACACAGTAGTTTTTCCAGCAACATTTATTTCCTCTCTGCTTCTACTCTACATTTACAAGGAAAAAAATAAAGTCACCAAGGCAGACGAGAACTTTTGGGTGGAGTTTTGGAGAGGAAGTGCTAAGGAGGTGGAATTTCACATGAATACATTTCCTCAGTTGATATTTTGTTATCTTTAGCTGTCAGTTTTAAATCATTAACACATGGCTACAAATGAAGTAGTAAATTCTTTAAAAAAAAAAAAGGGCATAGTCACAGGAAATCATGGTAGAAACAACCAGGATAAATGAAAATTCTTGGTGTAAATAGTCCAAACTTGCCTTGAGATCCACCAATAAACACTCCAGGTTGATTTAGCTTGAACCAAATAATAAACACTTTAGCCATCGTTTCATGTTAGGAGGAGCCTTGACACTGTATGAGTCCTAGCTTTATATAACATAGCAGCCATTCTCTCACAAATCACCGCTCCTCTCTGGAGCTTGAGTCTCTTTGCTGAGTTTCTCCCCACACAGCTCCTTCAGACTAGTGGCAGCAGCAGTTAGCAAACACCTGGTGGACCTGAACACCTGCTGAGCTAATCGTACAAACTACATCTCAACCCAACGCTCCTAAACACCTTAATGGAAAGGTGTTGTCGGAAAGAGACAGAGCTTCTTAAAGAGACAAAAGCCAATTGTGAAGTCAAGTTATTTCTTTAGGGTAATATTTTGTCACCTTCCCAAAAATAATAGTTTAAGTTATTAAGATGACTTGGGCCATTATTTTAGTAAGGTGACGATTTGGTACGTGCAGCATTTTCATAACAGCTGAAGGTAAAATAGTTACTTGATTGTGCTATAAAATGTTCCTATGTGGTTTTAAATAAAATTCTGCTGGGCCATTGAGTCTTTCAGCTTTGAGATTGATCCAAACTATACGGCCCAATCAACACGCTACTAGACATCAGACATAAAATCAGCCTCCTTCCATTTCAGTCCACAGGTCCAATAAATCCTGTGATGTGAGTTGAATAAAAGAAAGATCTCTCTCTCTCGCTCTAAATGAGAGAGAGATTGTACTCCTAGTCTGTGAGAAGTCACATTAGGATAAAACTTCTGAGATATTGGTAGAAGAGGCTTCTGAACAGTAAGAGTAGCAACAATGATGTCCCCTAATAAGGATTTTTCTTCTTTTCTGCCAATTGTGAATAAATGTAACGCACATTAAAGATTGCTTTCTCCCTTATGTTGCTCCTCTTCCATGAAAAAAAGAACTAGTTTCAAGACTTTTTTTTTTAAAACAACTTTAACAATCGCGAATTCGACCACGTGTGTTAACTGCGTAGCCTTCACCGCTTTTCACGTGACGCTACAATTGGCCCCCAAATCCCATACGGCAAATCCTATATGAACTTTTGACAGTTAAGTCGGATGTGACCTTTTCCGTCTTAGGCGCGGCACCTTCCTCGATCAAACCCAATCAATGACAACAAAGCGGTGGCCCCGGCCGGCTGCAGTTTTGATGTGGTGCGGAACCTGATCCCCGCAGCAGCTGAGGACGCTTGTTTGATTTAAAAGCCTTTTTCTGTTCTCCAAATGTCCAGGGTCTGAACGTATGACATTAAAAGAGCAACACACACTCTGGAGTGTTTTTTTGTTGTTGTTTTTTTTTTGTAAAGGAAGAGACAGACAATGAGATGCGTTTTAGAAAAGCCAGAGAGTCTGTTGTTTCCTGGCGTCTGCTGCCGTCCGCCTGATGGAGCGTTTCGTTGACGGCTGCAAACATGCGACTGCTTTGGCTGCACACGAAGTGCCGACAACACTGTGTCATTTCGAGCCAGCTGGGATTTTATAGAGCAAGCGACGTCCTGAGAATAACAAAGACAAGTGTTGGTTAAAAAAATAAAAATACCTGGAGATGAGCTTCTGTGTCATTAACCAGATTTAAAATGAAGAAGAAGAAAAAAGCAGCCTGGCGTCCAACGCGTCAGCCGTGCTTATTCACCTCGCTGTGTGAAACCCCGGCTTATCTTGTGCGGCTCAGACACAGACGTTAGCTCGGTCTTGGGAGAGAGAAAGATCAAATAAAAGGTTCTTGGCATTTTAAGTTTTATTGATCGGTCCTGTTCCGCTTGGTCTGGACGCTTTACGCAGTCAGAGACAAACACAGAAATACAGCATGACAGAATGCCAAGCAGCTGCCGCCTTTTCAGGAAAACATGTTGTTAAGGACAGATCAAACAACAAAGAAGTTGTTCCTTCCTTTGGACCTAAATGAGAATTGATTATGTTGAGCTGAACGTCGCTAATTAAACCTGCAGCGCGTCAATTCCAGGCTGGAATTAATTGGGGTAAATAAAGTTGATTGGACAAATTAGGTGCTCCTATTTGATTTCATTAGGAGGTAGAAATTAAATTGGCAGATAGAGGATCAATGTCTGGCCTCACTCTGTTACAGATGCTTGGGTGATAAAGTACAGTAACCGGGAGAACAAATTGGACTGAGGTCGGCACAGATCCAAAACTATTCCATCTCTGTTTTTTTTTCTTTCGGTCGCTGATGGGCAGCTAGCTTGCAGCCTTTCCAATTACAGCTGTTAAGCAGGATGTCGCAGCCAGAAGTTTAGCGGCAGACTTTAAGCTGCTTACCTGTTTCTGAGGGAAAAGGGAAGACAGGGGTCATGTTTTCTTGGAGGAATGATAGCTGTATCCATCAAGTCCGCATTAATCCCATAATGTTAGCTGAGTCGAAAGAGGATTAGTTTGCTAAGGCATTACCTTGTTTACCTGAACTTTAGAGCGAACATGGATGCACTTCACGTTCATTGATGGTGAAGAGTTTTACAAATACAGAGAGAATAAACCCCCATGAAACTCTGTTTCTGTTTTCTAAATGCAGTGCTGGGCTTTTTGACATTGTGTCACGTAAAAATATAAAAATATTTTTTTCTGGATTTTATGTACAACTGAGTGTATAATTATGACCTAAAATGAAAAAGGAAAGTTTGTTTCACAATTTTTTTTATAAATGTGAATTTTACAAGCATGGCAGTCATTTGATTCTACAGCCTTTCTGAGTTAAATACCTTTCACTGCAACCATCTCTAGATGGATTTTCAAATACTCATGAAGAAAAGCATCCCCAAATCATGAAGCTGCCCCAGGCATGAGGACAGTTTAAAATTTAAAATATTTGAATATCTTTATAGGTTACTCCTTTATACACTGATGTCTAACATTTCCACAGAAGAAGTCTGCATATCTGAGGATGCACTTTATAATCTAATATGACTCTTTGGAAGTTCTCTCATGCTCAGATCAGGTTATCAGATCACATTTTAGACCATTACAAAGTTTGCGTTTACCTTTCAAGTTTAAGTCTTTGTGCTAGCATTCTCCAGTCTGCTCCGTTGGGACAGGGCGCATCCAGGCTGCCGCAGATCTTCTGTCTGATGAGATACGGGATCTGAAAGGCGCTGGGTCCGGCCAGAGCCGTCGCATTACTGTCCATTAGCAGGAACTCGGAGTCCAGACCTCGCGTGTCCTGGTGAGAGCGACCGACGGACACAAGATACACACCTTTCTGAGCTCAGCACCGAAAACAGCCTGCGTGTGTGAGTAATGGAAACGCGAGATCGCAGCGGTTGCGCGCTCCGACTGTTACCTTGGCAATGTTAAAGTCGAGGGCAAAGCTCTGGCCCTCCCCCTCCACCTGCCACACGCACAGCTGGCAGGTGAGCTCGCAGGTGCTGAGGCTGAGCCGCTCCAGAGTGAACGTGCAGTGCAGGTACCGCTGGGAACCGTTCCAGATGTGGTAGAACGGGATCTCCTGCGGAAAAAACATCGCAGCGGCACAGTCAGGGCCGCGTGTCTGAAACAGGGCCGCCCACCTGTAACACGCCGAGATCATCATTAATTACGCTGACATAAACTGCGATCATTAGGTGAAAACGGCTACACGAGTGAAAGGGAATACATTTGCAATTACTGACAAATAGGATCTTGAGCAGCAGTTAAAAGATGACTGGCTGAGGATTACAGGAAATGTCAAACTTGGAGCTTAAATGCTGTATCTGGATCACGGTTTCCTCTTTATCCATTTTTATACATTTTTTTTAAATTTCCCAACACTACAGAGCTATAAAAGATGCTAAACACGAAATACGCCAAGGGGCACGGATACGTACACATGTATGCATAACAGCTTGGAGTGTATCTGCTCTGATAGAGCTACGGTAAAGTGTTTCACTGAATTTATCAAGACTGACAATTTCAACATTTTTATTTCTGTTGCTCCATATTCATGCCTCATTTGCATAACCCAGGAGAAGCAGGGTAGTAATGCTGGGAAAAAAAAGAAAGCCTAAAAAAAAAAACCCTTCCCACTTTCCTCCGAGTTCAACTGCTAACAAGACCTCACTTGGAGAGTCAAGTGGGCCTGCAGTGCACGGCGCCGACCAAATGGGGGCACTGTTACCCAGTCGGACCACCGGAGGGCGGTGGGCGAAGCATGCAAACGTCTTCAAGCGGCTCCGGGGAGAGCAAAGGTCTTTCTGACTGTGCTGCTGAGCGGGGAACAACACTTCCAAATGAACAGGCGCAGTCCAGAGAAATAAGCCTCTGCTCTGGGTGCATTGTTGCAGCCCCTGCTTGCTTGGCACAGCCTGCGCGCTCTTTGGGGACCCGGTGCTCAGTGCTTACATAGTTACAGCCAGAACATTTTCTAGCCCCACACCCCCACCCGCACCCCCTTTGAATAGCCCTTGTGTTGCCGTTGCAGGACTGCAAGGTTGCTGGCTGTGCAGGTAAAGAGAGAAGGAGGAGGAGAGAGGGCTTCCAAAAAAATCCAGCCTGCAAACTATTTACATTCTGCTCCATATTTCATCCGAGCTCCCTTTGAGAGCAGCTAGTTTAATCAATAAGATTGCACCTTTGGGTTAGAGCGCACACACACACAGCCCACATATACACGCTATTAAAGCATGCACACAATATAATATAATATAATAAATTAGTGAACTACTTGGGAAGATTTAGGAAGAAATAGACACAAAAAAGCCCCTCGCTTTGAGTGGATATTGAATACAAGTTGGTCTAGAACAGGCCTAATTAAAAAATTTGAGCTAAAATAAAAACACCTTTCCACAGAGAATAACAGGCCATTAAAATTAATTAGTGATAACAAGTTGCTTCTAAATAATGTAATAATCTTATTCAAAAGCAAAGTAAAGAAATTTCTAAAACACGTGTCAAACTCAAGGCCCGGGTGCCAAATCTGGCCTTCGGTAGTTTCGAATGTGGCCCTCTATAGACTCCAGACTCCAAGTTACATAAATCAGCCCCTCCAGTTTCTCGCGACTCCACGATTGTAAAAATTCACGCAAAGTCAACAGATCCCGGAATTGTTTTACAGTAATGCGTAACTTGGACATTGTTGTGAATTTTATGAAAAATGGCCAAAAATCTTTGGATTTAAGTCACTGCTAACTCCCACCTGCAGGTGGCAGTATTCCTTACTTTTTACTTATTTTGTACTGCATTTATACAAAAGCACAAATATTGTAAAACTCAACATTGTTTAATTTTACGAATGCAGAGTCCGATATCAAATAACATTTGAGCACTTTGGGTATCATCAAAACATCCTGGCACAAACCGGCCCATGAGCACATTCATGATCTCGTTACGGCCCAAGGTTTGACATCCCCGTTCTAAAAGCTGATTCACTAATTTGACAGATATAGTCAGGCACCAGAATTACATTTCCTGTTCCCCGTCACAGTGATCCAGAGCGACCCCCGCCCAACACACCTGGTAGCCGGCTAGCAGCTTGCTCCTCCAGTGCGCCTGGGGCATGTCGTGGATGGAAAGGCGCAGGTTGTGGTAGCTGTCTTTGAAAAGCAGGACGTGGGGCTCGTCAATCAGCCGACCCCCGAGCTGCCTCTCCATCTGCATCACCTCCTGACGGGAGAGAAAGTGGCAGAGAGATGCATCAGAGCCCGATGGGGAGGTTTTGGAGGGGTGAAGGAAATGTGCAGGTGCAGTGGAAATGTGTAAAAACAATCTATAACTCATAACAGCTCACGCTTTGTTTCTCACTCGCATGCAGAACCGTTCCGTTGGAAAGAAGAGTTTATCCACTCACACGCTGGCAGAGATAAAAAGGACATCACATCAAGCCTATTGAAAACTTGGACTCGTACAGACACACACACACACACAGACCCTGACACACACACAGCACGAGCTTGAGGCAGGGATGTGGAACATGTTAGGATCAGGATATTGTGTTCCAGTATGCGGCCCCAAAGATTGGACCAGCGTGTCTCCGCCGAGCTTTTGTGTCCCCCCCCATAAGGCTTAAGCCGTGCCTCGGAGTTTGCACGGCCGGCTTCCGGCTACAGCATTTGCATGCAAACGCTGCAGCCGCCGCACCCCCCAGCCGGCCGGCTACCTGGGCTGTGATTAAGTAAGTGACCGAGCCATTAGTCAACCGCTCATTGTTCTCGCATGGTGAAACTCCTTAATTTCATTTTTGTTTTTGTGCCAGGAGAAATTTGTAGATGCATGCTTAATATTTTAATCTCAGTGGGACTTGCTCAGTGGACCATTTGTCGCCATCCAAATGACCATCTGGAATGACATGATAATATCCGCAACATCTTCCTCAGATTTAATTTTATTCGATTTTAGCTGGATGCTGTATGAATCCCTAAAACTGATTTTTTCCCCCCCTCCAAATATTCTGTGGTACTAGTTATTAAATTAGGGCTTTGCCTATTTTCTTCTGTGTAAATGTAATAGTTTACAAGACTTTCAGCTCCCAGTCCATTTGTGTAGTTTTGCATAAATTCACAGAATCACCATGAATTGACTGCATTTTTAACACTGTAGGATAAATGGATCTTTTAGACATCGGTAAGAGGAATAAAGTCTGAAAATACTAATATTTTCAGACCACCTGATTTTCTTTCCCCCCCTCCGTTTCTTAAACTTAAAAACAGATTCCACGAATCCCTCGTCATTTCCAGACAGTGAAGTAACTTTGATTAAAACGGCAATAAAAAAATAAAAAAAAAAACAAACTGTTCTCTGAAATTAGCGATGTGAGCAGCGTTTCCAAAGAAGATGTGTTATTTGAATCTGTCTGATTGGCGAACAAGATGGCAGCAGGAGGGAAAGCAGCCAGAATGAGCCTCAGAGTCTCACAGATAGACGCATCTGAAAGACGACGGCACCGAACGAGAGGCGCGGGTATAGACGGCGGCCATATGCTGAGTGCGACATGCCAGAATGGTTGCCTGTGGTTGTGATTTCAGCAAAGACATCTAATTAAGGAGGAGAATGGCTGTAATTTCTGTGCTCACAACACTGATTCAATTTTCTGCCCCTTTCCTCAGGAATAAGCCAGACTGATTCCAATTATAATGGGAAGGACTCTGTTAATTATCCAGTTGGAATCTCTACCTGCTAAACTCAACGTCCTTCACCGAATGAGCAACTCCGGGTTCAGCAGGGGAGCCGAGCATTCATGTTTACTCAACGCGTTGTTAGTTTCCGTCTTATCTTCTCTACGTTGCACCGCTTGCTTTGAGTCATCCTAATTATTTGCTTTAAATTTTAATGCACGATTATTTAGCCGGAATGCGCTGCCTTTGTGATGCTACCGAGCTCATTCTCGCAGGGAGAGAAGGTCGGACGTTGGCTCTGAATGAAAGCATTGAGGTCTAATGAGTTAATAACAGAGGGCAGTGCTTTCTCTACTGAAAAGCCCCCCTGCTATTATGTCTCTTAAACATACAAAAGGCACATTATGCAGGCTTCCAAAGAGGTTCATTTAAACAGTTCTGTAGCACGATTATTTGTTGGTGGGGGGAAGATTAGCATTGCAGATTAGCAGTAGGGCTTTGATCGGGTTTTGACCTATAGGCACCGATCTATAGGTCCGCTTCCAGGAGAAAGAGCGCAGAATGCCAATTATCTTATTACCAACATCTCACTGCAGCAGCGAATACTAAGTCGAAATTGGAGCAGTTTGTCAGCTTAAGCGCTGACATGAAGGAATTACAATCAAAACGGGACTCTGAAGTAACACACAGCGCAGCGTGATGCACCTCCTCCGCCTTGTAGGTGTGGCCTCCCATTTAGCTGTGGGTCAGTTCATTCCTCTATTCTCAATCAACCCACATGTAGCCATTTTCCCTTCCTACTGTAATCCAAGGGAGGGGGTGGGGAGTATGTGGAGGGACAGATTATTGGCAGAACTTGGTTATTCCAAAAATGAGTTGATAATAAATGAATATGTGTTGCATCTCCTGTTGGGATGGCTGGAGTCGTGTGAAAAATAAAACGTGACACATCACACTGAGAACTTGAGCTTTAGATAGTCATATCAGGAGGAAAAAAAGTATTTAAATAAGTTCTTGTATTTCACTGTTTTGTTTTTTTTAAACAACTGGGGCCAATTTACGTTTGACTTCAGTGAATAAATAATTAAGAGCAAGCCTGCAGGTTACTTGGAAATTGGATTGATTGTGTCAGGTGTGTGTGAGACTTCATCCAACGGGTTGAATACATTATTGGCATTGCAATATTCATAACATGGAAATAACGACAAACAAATGCTGCATCCCAAACAGTCTCTAGCAATAACGCTAACATGTGGATGATGATGATGATGATATATTGTGCAACTCTTACTTTGAGGCTCCCTGTTTTTGGTGAAAACCCCCCAAAAAAAGTCCATATGAATAAAATTTGGATTCATGTGCAGGATTAAGACGTTACTCAAGTTTAAGCTCAGACCTTTTTTAAAGGCACAAAAACGCTCATTAGGATTTTGGGCTTTTGTGTATTGGTTTATTTCGACTCCAAATAGCCTGGAGAAGATGACTTCTTTTTCAAACAGGATTTGCAAAACATGTACAAAACAATCAGCACCTGTTCTAACTTTATGCTGCTTATGTGTATTAGGGGCCTGTGAGTGTGTGTGTGTGTTTGTGTATCTGTACAGGATTTCAACATATGTTGTGGACTAATAGCCCTCTTTACGCCCCATTATCTTGATAACAAATGGCAGTGTGAACAGGCTAATAGATGAGAAGCTAAATTTGACCAAGCAATTTACTCCTTCTGAGCAAAAACAATGCACACTTTCGAATATGCTTATCAAATCACACATTAATCACCTTGGAGCTGATTTTGAGTTCATTCGCATTCTCTTCAACTATAAACACGTGGAGCAACGGACACATTAGGATGCATGAGATGAGCGAGAAATTCAAGAGAAGCTCCCTTTTGTTCTGAGGGAATAAAAAAAAAAAAAAAAAAAAAAGGCTCTCGGTGTGTGTGTGTGAAGACTGTGAATTCAGAGTCCAATAGAGCCAAGACCACCCCGGCATTCAACGAGCCTGGCTAAAGAGAGCAGGATGGAGCGAAGATGGAGTGAAAAGAGCACGAGAGACAGAGGGAGCTTAACATTTGTGTCTCCAGGTCACTAAAGTGGCCAGCTTTAGCAGGAGAGATAACAGGATTACTGCAATCACGGCCAAAGTTTTCCATGACTTCAACCCTTTTCATTCCCACTCCCTTCACCACTCCTCCTCACTCCGTTCCCCCTCCTCCCTCCCCATCCTGCTGGCATAAACCGGAGCTGGAACTGTGATGGACTGGGGCCGGGCTCCACTGGGAAACAAGAGACACTCGTACAGCTAATCTCCTCAGCCTGGTGCTGACAGAAAGAGGTTAGTGGCTGCACCAAATTTTCTCTTGCAATGAAAAAAAAACACAACAGTCAACTGTCAGGAAAAAAAAAACTCAAGCTAAACAAATCAAAAGTATTAGCAAAGCCCTATAATTTAAGAGCTGGACTTGCACAAAGCTGCAGCTTTTTTTTTTCTTCTCATAGGAAAGGTCAAGCTCTTGGTTGTGGTCTGCTCTTGTACTGGCTTTGTGTATAATAAACTGATTAACTTAACCAGCTCTGATGGGGATTACGAGCTACGTTTGATCAGTTAATTAGTCAAGCTACATGCTGACTGAAACACAGAAGCTGTAATACCCTTATAAACTCTCACCCAACCCTCTACTAATAGCAACACTGTGCCCTCGTGTCTAAAAATGTGCCTTTGCGGGTCCTATCCATTTCCAGAGCAGCTCTTTTCAGGCAAATGTATTTGTTTATAGAGAGTAGGCTGGCTATGTGGGCTCCATAAATCTGTGTATTTGTCAGCAGGATGTGACAGGCTTTTCCTCTCTGACTGAGAGTCTATCAGTCTGAGCTCCAGTGGCCGTGCCCGCTACAGTCAACTCTGATTAATAACAACAAATAGAAGGGACTTGTCTGCTCAGAAATAAATGGGGACTGTATTTGCTTGGGAAAAGATGCACATTTCTGCCTGATAAATCACAGAGGAGGATGAAAGAGAACGGCAACACGGGAGCACAGAAATATAATGTAGGAACAATTTCTCAGCTTGGCTCGGTAATAAAGCTGACTGCCTTGTTTAACTTAATGCCACCAATTACTCGCATGTGTTCTTCTGTCTCATCTCTCCGTCTCTCAGTCTTATCTATATGTATAATTTTTTTTTTGCTAGAATATCTGTAACTTTTCTGAGGGATGGATAAAAAAACGCTGTTTGTATTACACTCTGCACATGCTTCCTCTCCGTCTCTGACACATGAAAGCAAAAGTCTCCTCCTCAGATGTGCTTGGCTGCTCTAGAGGTAGCAAAGGAAGTCATAGTGGGAGCACATAGACAGTTTACAAGCCTGTGAAAATGAAAATCACAATAATCTCCAGAGGTCAAATGGCCCATGTAAAAATCTGCAGGCAATTATCTAACCGGTGTGGCACGCAAATAAAAACATCCAATTTATATACATTTTACAATCACTGCATGGATAATAATGACAAGTTTTTAAGGTCAAACATTTTAGATATGTGGGAACGACACGGAGTTAAATGTTAAGAGTTTTTGAAGGTTACGTTTTTTTAGCATTTCATTGTGCGCTGAAGCATTTTATAAACTGTTGAGATTAAATAATTCTGTGTTTTCCATCTATCTCTTTTAGCTAGCTGCAAAGCTAAAGCTAAAGCTAAAAGAAATGACATGTTGGGAAACACCTTCAAAGCTAAGATAAGAGGATATGACACAGTAGGGAACGCCCGCTTTATTTCATAGCTTATATCGAGGTTAACAAAGGAGATCCCAAAGTGTTCTTGTGTGCCATTTTGTCCTACGGACAGCATGAACTATGGACCAGTTGTATTTTGGTAATAAACAGAATTCATGAATTCAACTCACTGACTCTTCTTCAACCTCATACATCAAGAATTTAGCTTGGGGAACAGATAAATTCCAGACAAAACATAATTAAAACAAATTTGGGATTTTTCTTGAAGTCAACTTGTGCGTGGTCAGTGTTTCACCTGCAGGGGTAGTGGTCTTAGTTTACATTAAGATATTAAACTTCAGCCTGGTTGATTTTGAGTATTTCATTCAAAAGTGGAGAAAATGGACAGTAAGAATAACGAGGGATGAGTCCTGCTCTGCAGCAGTTCAGGAATAGCTTAAAATAGAGCCAAGACCATAAACACACAGATCCTGTCCTGTCACAGTTTCACTGACAGACTGTATCAGAAAACATAATCATTTTTATTAATCCATGTCATCTCAATCTAGATTTCTTTAAGACACTATCCAGAGGAGACTCAGTTCAAAAGCAGATTTCTGCCATCCCAGAGCCACTGAGCCATGCACAAGCTATTTGATACATTTCTGCAGCACTGCCACATTTGCATAAGACACTTACTGACAAAAAGTCTGTGGTTATTAGGTTGGCGAAGTGTGTGGATCCACAGGGTGTCACTAATTATCTTCCATGTGAGACAGGTGTTGCATAACAGAACATGTTCCATCCATAAAGTGAATAAAGGACATCCGCTTGGACTGCTATAGAGTTCATTTTGTTTCACTGCATTACATTTGCTTCGGATACTAACTCCGGCTGAGCTTTCTGCACATACAAAAATAATGTGGTGTCAGGTTCATAAAGCACCGTTCAAGTAAATAGAGTAACAGTCAAGATAAAGTTGTTATAATCTGCTGTGGAGCCGTCTCCACCAGGACCTTCTGTTAGATCAACTCTACTGAGAACTTCTGTCTCTTTCTGCAAACAGAGGATGCTTGGACTCCTGTCTACAACAGATAAGACACTGACAAGTGGTAACTCCTGCACAGAATCCCACTTAAAAAAATAAGTCTAAAAACTACAGTCGTATGTTAGCTGCAGGGAAGATATTAACTATTTACAGAACTTCACTTCACAAACTCTGAGCTACTCCTTCATTATGTGAATAAAAACTAAGATTAAAATACTTGTTTTCCACTTTAAGCTTGTCTTTTCATATATATTAACATTTTAGTCACGATAAATTACATGTACATTTATGTCATTTATGTACATTATACAAATGTAAAACAAATTAAAACAAAGAACTCTAGGATTTTAAAGTGTTCATATGCACCAAGTTTTATGGGGGTGCAATTAAAAATTGACCACAAGGATGTTCTAGTTTTACCATCACTATTTGACCAAGAAGCAAAAACACACATGACCTTAAATATGAAAACATTAAACTAGGAACATATTATGGTATATGAATATGAATTTGAAGTCATGTGATTATATTATTTATTTTACTTATTTATTTGCATAAAAATCCATGTGAAAGTTCAGAATATGTCAGATTTTGGTCCTTTAGAAGATAATTTTGAACATGGCACTGCAGAATTAATGTAAAAACTCTAATATATGTTCCCTGTAAGATGCTAAAAGGGACTAGTAATTATGTAAAAAAATAAATACAGAACGAAACAAAGCAATAAATAAAGTATTAGCTAATTAGCATATCCATTGTAGTTAAACCAGGTGGGAGTATGAGGTTTGTAGAAATTTAGTAATAAGGTTCTGTAAAAACTAAAAGTGTGAAGTAAGAAGAGTGTCTACACAATATAAAGACAGAAAATATCTTAGCAGTTCATACAAGGGCAGACAGTTTGCTAAAGTTAAGTGGTATGCATGAAGAAATACAAAAAATAAATAAAATTGTTGAATTAAAAGCTTACGATGATCCCTCAAAAGTCCAAACACATTTCCCCTCCTTACAAAAAGAAAAAAAAAAATCAGATTTGTGATCAACCTCTGAAAAAAGAAATCCAACAGAATGTGGGTGGCTTCTAAACCATTGTTCATATTTGGGTTTTTTTGTTCTAAAACACAACACTTGACTCCCAAAACGCAGACATGTGGGCGTTTGGGAATAACGCCTAGGTATCGACAAACCCAAAGATAATTTTGTCATCGCTCTGCTGTTCTGTGAAAAACATCCTCGGTTTTTCTATCCTTTGTACACAAGTCTGCGTGTGAAATTCAGAGCATCTCGGGTAAATTTTCCCTTCCTGAAGAGACACCTTCGTTTGCACCTTTCCAGTTAATTAGACGTTGCTGATAGCTGTCTGTGTGCCGGGCTGAAGGCTCGGTTCACCCCAGGTGCTTTTCTGTCAGTCGCGACATGGCGAAACATCAGTGAGGCTCTCCCACCGGTCTAGCTGGGAACAACCCGAGTGCACAGTGAGGGCGCAACCAAACGGCGGTCATGTCGCCTCTGCTGCTGTGCCAGCCTTGGCTGGGCCCATCAAGTGTGGGACACACATTAAATATTAACTTAATTGGTCCCCGCAGAGCCCTGCTAACATATGGCAAGCATCAGACGGAAATGTCACCGTTTCCCCAGAGCTCCCGTACACTTAGGATCAAAGACAATACCATTGGTTCTAATCTGCTGTAATAGTGAGATAAGAGTGAGACTGGCTTAAGTGCGGGATGCATGTGTCTGTGTGTGTGTGTGTGTGTGTGTGTGTGTGTGTGTGTGTGTGTCATCCTCCCTGATGGAGGCTTGTCAGAGCAGACTGACAGCCAGCGATGGAGGGAACAGCTCAGCCTTCTTTTTAGTCTCTGCAGTTTTCTTGCTTCAGAAAAGCTCTTTTTTTTCCCACCACTGAACTCCCTTTAGAAGTACAGCTTGCTTAATTCTTGGAAACCTGCCTGAAAAACAAGGTGCTGTAATCCTGTCACAACATTCACATTTAGTGGAGGTGTACATCCACAGCTACTCCGCCATGCCACCTACTGCGGTATGTTACACTTAACTCTAATGGCAGCCCGAGTGAGTGAGGGACTAATCATAAAAGGTGCATTTTAAAGATAGTGAATAGTGATTAGGCCTGACCTCTCCAGGGAAGTTTAATCTCCACTCAAAGTGGTGAATGTACTCGCCAAATGAGCTGCTCCCTTTGTAATAGCACCAAGAGCAGCGAGGAGTCGAGATTACTAAACAGTGAGGGCCGCGTTTTAAATCACTCACTAAAAACTACAAAGCCCCGGAGACGCCGTGGCTTACCACAGAACCAGGTTGGTGTGAGAGACGGGCAGCTAATGCACTCAAGGGCGTCGGGGGAGATGCGGAATATGGCGAGCGCGAGTGCTGAAGTCAACAAGCTCAGATGTCCTTTTCCTGGCTGAGAGAGGCAGAATGAGAGCTAACTAGAGGAAAGGGCGGCGAGAAAGAGGGGTTTTCTTGGCCTCTGAAAGCCTTTCTGCATCCAGTGCTGAACACACAAGGTCACTGCAGCAGTAATGCTTGACCAAACTGCCACCAGGTTAACTGATGATCTGACTGCCGGCGAGCGCATAGCTTGACATCCATCAAACAAATAGTTTTTTTGTTTTTTTTTCCTTGAATGTGCCAAATTTCTCACATGTTGCATTAGAAGAACTGGAAAGGCTTTAAATGGATTTAAACGTAAAGAAAGAGAAGTATGATGCCTTGCAAGAATGCACTTTTTCACATTTTGTTACATTGTAACCACAATCTTTCTGGTGTATTTTATTGGCATGTTTGGTCATAAAGCAACACAAAACAGTACAGCATGGTGAAGTTTAAGAGATAGGTGGTTTTCAAAAGTTTTTACAGATTAGTAAGTAAGTAAAACTTTATTTATGTAGCACCTTTTAATACACAAAATCAGAAAATTTCCCAAGAACCAAAATTGCATAAAAAAATCAAGACAAATGAATAATTAAAAAAGAATGTTTTCAACTGGCTTTCTGGGGGCCACTCAACAGAACATCTTGTCTTCATTGTTTACAGCTCAGTAAGGGGAACCATTAGCAGACCCTGGTCACCGGACCTCAGGGACATATGGGGTCAGCACACATGTTATATAACCTGGTGCTCGTCCACAAAGAGCTTCAAGTTAATAAAATAATCCCAAATTGCTCTCTCTATATAATTATTACATAAATATTAAGAGTCACATGTGAAAATTATAACACCTGCATCCATTTGAGTTCAGTCCCCTTCACTCTGATGCCCTCAAATGAAACACAAATGACCCTGAACATACAGCCTCCATTGCAGTGGGATTCTGCAAAACGAAGCACATTCCCATGTTAAAATGTGAATGGAAAAAAATTAAGAATCTGTCGAAGAACTTGTTGCTCACAGATGCTCTCCATCCAATCGAACTGAGTTAGTATCATTCAGGTGCTATGAACTTGTATCTTGCATGTCACTGTAACATCCAACCAAGTGATTGTCATTTGCAGCAGATGCTCAAATCTGACAAAAACACTCCCCAAAATACTAAAAGTCGCAGAGTATGAGGAGAACAGATTAGGAACAGGAGAAAATAGGCATGCACTGCACTTGGTGTCGCCTTTGTAATGTTTACCATTATTATCACCATCGAAAGAACTTCTAACATCATGCACCCCTATTGAGCTTGACTGATTATCAAAAGAGGCTAACATCTTCGATCCCAGACGTACGGAGCCTGTAGAGACACAAACCGCGAAGGTCTTGAAGCTGTAAAGTCTGCAAAGCCATTTCTACAAAGAATTAAGCCAGAGTGGTTCAATATAAACCTTTTCACCTTTCTATTTGGTAAAAAAAAATCACAATGATTCATTAGTTTGCTCATTTTTCCTTACTAAAATCCCACTAAAATACATTAAGGTTTGTGGTTGTCAGGTGACAAAATGAGCGTGAAACACTTTCGCCGCTGTTCGCCAGCAGAGGCATTTGCAGCTCTCACCTTATCATCATCTTCCTGACTTGTGTGCTAATTTCAGCGTGAACTCTGAGTGACTTCCACTGTTTATGTCCTGCAGGCATCGTGATGGTGTTGCACCTTTACATGCGCGGGTCAGCCATTACAGAGCAGCCGAAGTGGATTCTAGTGGAAGAGCCACTTGTGGCTGTGGGTGGTGACAGCGGAGGAGAGGAACAGCTTTTGAGAGTGACTGAGAGGTGTGGAGAGAGACTAGAGGGAGCACCGGGGGTTTGGTGGGGAAAGATTGGGACAGACTCTCCTTTTAATTTACTAATTAACCATGCAAATGAAATCTTAACAGGCTACTCAGAGGCAGTCCTCCAGGGAGGGAGCAAAGGCATTAGCGCTTGATTATACTCTGTCCATGTGGAGAGGGAAAATGGGAAGTAAAATATGTCAGTGCATAAAGTGTTGGAAAACTTATTGGCTTTCAGCAAATGGGCAGAGTTGAGGACATCCTTGAGAGGAACCAAAAAACAAACAAACATCCAAAAAAAACATAAATCAACACCAATAATCACACCACGTGAACAGCATTTCTAATTTGATCTCAGATTGTATAAATCTGTCGCCAATCCTGGCAAAAACACACAAAAAACCTGTCTAAGAAGTAAATAAATTCTCACACTGAAAGCGGCTGAATAAATCAAAGTTTCGTTTTAGTGCATTTATTCAGTCTGGGGTGGGGGGTGGGAGAAAGAAAATTGCTTTTAAGCCAAGTCACCAGAGGCACGATTGTTGGTAGTCCAAATAACTTTTAAAAAAATAAACGTACCTGAAGGTGGTTTTTAAATTTCACTTTGCGCTCGCTTTTTTCCGTGTATCCGCGGACGAATGTTATTGCGGGATCTGCTCGAATTAAACAAACGGGTAAACACCCGCTGAAGGCTACGTGACCGGCAGCTTACCTTGAAAACGTCCTGCGTGTCGTCCATGCAGTACACCCTGATGTTGTACTCCAGTGTGGAGCAGTAGGCGTCGGAGAAGAGGACGAGCCGCAGGCGCTTGGCTGCGCCCATGTGCAGCGACTCTCCCACCAGGGCGAAGGTGCCCAGCTGCTCTGTGAACAGGCGGCACGTCTCGGCCTCAAGCTGGCAGTAATAAGGCTCGGACACCAGCTCCTCCCCCATCAGCAGGACGTCCTGGAGGACAGGAGAAAAAGAAAACAAGATGTGGACGGAAGGTCAAGCACCCAATTTATGTAGGAGGGAAGGGTAATGTGTTGCCTGATGTACGCGTAGGAGTGTGTTTGCAAAGGGCTCGTTAGCAAAGTGGCGCCGCAGAAAGGACCCAAACTACATTGTTCCTGCGGTGTGGCATCAAAGCGGAAGGTCTTCGGGGTAATGTTACATGAAGTTCTAGGCAACAGTTCGGATCAGAGGAAAAAAAGCAAATACTTTGTTCTCGCTTCAGATTTCCTTCTCATCGCAAAGACGCTTACAACACGCCGACGTGAAGCCGCATTCTTCCTCACACGTCCTATAGAATACCCTCAGTTTGCTCAATAATGCATGAATGAGATCTTCCACTGACATGAAAGAAGACCCAAACGGATTCCTGGCGAGAACAGATGGAAAAAGTCGCAGAAGTACGGGGATTATTGGGAGTTTGGGAATTTTCTTCTACTTGTTTGGATGATAACAACTTGCTAATTTATCTGTAAAACAAACATTGCTGGGCAGCAATGTCGCCTTGTAGTAAGAAGGTCCTGGATTTGATTCCCGGCATGAGGACTTTCTGCATGGACATTGCATGTTCTCCCTGTGCATGTGTGGGTTCTCTCCGGGTACTCCGGCTTCCTCCCACAATTCTTAGGTGTGAGTGTGTGTGTGCATGGTTGTTTATCCTGTGTGTCTCTGTGTGGCCCTGCGATGAACTGGTGACCTGTCCAGGGGGAACCTGCCTCTCGCCCCAAATGTCTCGCTGCAGATAGGCACCAGCAACCCTCCCAACCCCACTAAGGGACAAGGAAGGGCGTTGGAACAAAATCTTCCAAACATTGCTGATTTGTGATAAAAACTAGACCAGCATTGGGGAAACAACACGATGACGAGGCGACGCCTTGAATTTTCTGGCTTCGTCACAAAGGTGAAGTTCTGAATCCTGATGAGGACAGGAGACCTGTGAAAATATCCAGTTTCAGCCGCGGCACGGCACAGCTTTTATGAGATAATTCCAATGCTCTCTTGGCTAATTTGATGGAGACAAACTGGGCCCAAGGTGACAACATTTTCTCTAAAATCACATCATGCCTGTTGACTGACTCTTCCCATTAGCCCACCATGCTAAAGAGAGAATTGTGCCTGCCAAATGCGCAGCGAGCCCCTCTAGGATCGATTCACACAGACACCATCTACATCAATAGAATTAGTATCGACACGATTCATTTTCTATGCGACCACAATGGAGTCTTATTTCTTTATCGTCTTAATATTTCCTTCGTGAAACAGAAGCTCGGTTTTGCCGCGGGAAGGTTAATTTCTCCATCTGTATGCTTTGTGTTTTCCACATCTCTCCTATTGGGCTACATTTTTGTGGTTTCTCTCCAATAGATCTGCATTACCTGCTCATTTGCATCCATCTGCTTCCTCTTTCTTTCTGCTCTCAGTTTCTGTCACACTCCCGTGCCTCCTTCCACTCTCATTCTCTTGTCCACCTGGCACTTCTTTACCGTAGTGGCCAACGCAGCCGGGCTATATTTGGCCCGTCCGATGATTAAAAGTGCTGGTCTAACCTCAGCCTCAGACAGGCCAATCCATCCCACAGACACCCCACCGCTGCCACACGGACGGTGGGGAGAGGCTGAATAATTTATGCACAATATCGAACATGAAAGAAGACCTAGTAACACTCCAAAGCCCACCAGCACCCTTTCCAATCTCTCTGGGTTGTTGAGATGGGTACACTGCCTCGAACCGGCGTTTGTTTTGTGCGAGGCTGTGTTGCACACCAGGGGCTGTTCTCGGCTAGATTCATTTGCAACATGGGTAACGTTCGAATTTCATGGGTAGAAAAACAGGGAGAAAACTCTGCAAATTGGAAGCAGCAGTCGACAACGGTCAAGGAGCACTCAGAAGAGCACTTTGAGGATGAGTAATTTGCTTAGAGAATTTCTATTTTCACAATCATGTTGCCAAGCAAACCTTTAGCTGGAGCGAAGCAGCCGACGGACAGCGTGCAGCGACTTACAAAAAGTATTCCCACCTTCCTTTCATCGCTTTAGAACTACAAACTTTTATGCTTTCTTGGGAGTTTATGTGGTGGACCGACGCAAAGCACTAGCAAAAATGAGCATTATTCTGATTAATCTATTTTTGAGTACATTACTTTAAGGTGCATGTGTTTGTTTTCAGCCCCCCTTTATTGGGATTCATATCTGTGTCATCAATCTCAGTGTAAATCCAGCTGCTCTGTGAAGACCTCAGAGGTTTGTTGGAGAACATTAGTGAGCAAACAGCATCATAAAGACCAAGAAACACAGCAGACAGGTCAGGGAGAAAGTTTAAAGCATGGTTAGGTTATAAAACAATGCAACACAGAGCTCTATTCAATCCATCATCTGAAAATGGAGAGAGCCTGACACAGCTGTAAACCTCCTCAGACACGACAATTCACCTACACTGACAGGCCGGGCAAGGACACAAATAATCAGATAAGCAGCCCAAATTGGGAACCTGGAGGAGCTGCAGGGATCCATTCCACAGCTCACATAGGGGAATCTGTCGACACCATAAATGTTAGTCTTGCACTAGACAACTCTGGTCTATAATGAAGAGTGGTAAGAAAAAGAAATCCGTATGCTCTGTATGTGTAAGAGTATGTGGAAGATTGAGCTGTGATTCAATGCAACAAAATTAAACATGTATGTGTGGAACAAAATGATCCTTCTGAACACCCAGATCCCACCGTGAAACATGCAGGTGGCTGTATTATGCTGTGGGACAGGGAAGCTGCTCACAGAGAACGGGTTGGGGGTAAGGGGGTAATGAGAGGAAGCAAAATGCAGAGCAATCATGGAAGAAAACCTGTCAGGATGTGGCTGAGTTTCACCTGCTAACAAGACCACAACAAACATACAACCCAAACTACAAAGCTGCGGCTGAGATCAAAACATCATCATGTGATAAATTACCCAAGTCAGTGTTTGGCCCCCTATGCAAACTGAGGGAGCTTAAACAATTTTGAGAAGATTGGCCAAAAATCTCAGTGTGGATGTGCAGATTAAACAGATTTACTCCAAAACACATGGAGCTTTACCTGCAGCAAAAGGTAGTTCTATAAATAGAAACATATTTCACACTTTTGAGATTTTCAATTGCAAATACTTTGATAGAATTATACAGTACTTTTTACTATTCAGCCAGATAAAATCCAGTAACATACATTTTGAGATATGGTATAAAGACAAAATGTGAAAAAAAACATGTAGGATGTATGAATATATATATACTTTTTCCAGTTCCTTTAATTTAAGCTCTGTGGAGGAGTAGTGAGGAGTACGTTAGGCAGCTGGGTGTGTTGCGATGTGCATTTCAAGTCACGAGCAGGAAAAAGTTTGTACTTTTCACACAGAAACAATCAATAAGTTCAGTAATACTTCACAGTTGCACTGACTAGCGGCTTTGTCTTCCTACAAAAAGGATTTGTGCTGGAGCTGCAGTTAGACTCTCACCTCCCAAGCGCCCTCGTAGTTCTGCTTCTTGAGGCGGACGGCCCAGTTATCCAGGCACGCATCAAAGCAGTGGTCCATGCTGAGGATAACTGGCCGGCTCAGGACCACCCCCGGAGGGCCGCAGCTCACAATGGGGCTCAGGAGGGTCTGGCAGCCGGCCAGCGGTAACCTACGGCGGGAGTGGGGAAGAGGTGGACGCATTAAGATGAAGTGGTTGCAATTATTTCGATATTAGAGAGAATTTACAGCTCTCTTTGAGGCAGGATATGATACTGTCACCTCTGCAAATTATCCAGCAGCTGTAACACGGAATAATTAAAGCCCGCTGCTGGACTCGGAGACAAGCCGGTGCCAACGCGCGAGGACCGAAGAAACATTACAGAATGCAACGGCTCCGCTTCCAGAGGATGAGTGCGGCAAGTCAGATAGACGCTGCTTTCCAAACAATTCATTTAACTTAAACAGCGTACATCCTTGTAAAAGGCTATGTTATTTATTTACATCCCTTCTCCACAGCACTGGCAGAGCCTCTTAAGCCGTTCCTAATGGAACAGTGGAGCATCAAAACAAACAGCCTAGTGGCATTCAGGGAAGACTGCCAGTTAGACAGCGCTAAAGAGACCCACCTTAAATCTTCCTTCCGCTGAACAGTGAGATAAATCTCATAGATCTTTCCTCTGGGGATGGCCTCGGGAGGAATGAGCAGGCTGATTCCTAATGCAAATAACAACAAAAGGGAGAGAAGTGAGGTGGAGGGGGTGGGGGGAAGGAGGAGTGTGAGCGAGTGGGGGACAGGCTCATTTGTTCTGACTGAACGGTGCTTTTGTCATCTCACAAAGGACGCCAGCCCACTCGACAAACTGTACGCGTGAAACACCCACCCCCCCCCCCAAAACTAAACAAAAATCCAAATCTATTCTGAAGGTCAGAGGCAGCCTCCTTCAGGTGCAGCGGATGCAAAATCTGTGCGCCGGCAGCCGTGGCGGCACACGTCCCCGATGTCAACAATTAGCCGAGACAAAAGGCGCGCGCGGCGGCACGGTTTAAATGTCCTCCGTCTGCCACAAACTAGATAATTGAGACCATGGAACAGACTACTTCAGGAAAATTGCACTTCCCCAGGAGAGTGTTAGAAAATGCACGTCAGAGAACACAGAGAGACACTGAAGCGGTTTGAGTGCTGCGGCATTCATGTTGTGATTCTTCTGCTAAAATCACCCACTCTGAATGGCATTTAAAATGTGGGCCAAACAGTGAATGTGACACTATTTTAACAATCTCTTAGTTTTAAACCGGGTCTGTTCGTCACGAGGCTGCGTCGGATTGAGTCGGGCGAAGGTGCCTGAATGTTGCCGTCCGCGCCTGGATCTGAAAGAGCTCGCTTGCTCGCTCTGAAGCCGTGATGAATGACAGAATAACTCCTTTGAGTGAATGCATGCGAGTGTAAGATTTCTTTCCTTCTTGTGTCCCTATGAGGAGATAGGTGCCAATGCGTGGTATAGTCAACATGGCTTTGAGTTAATCCATGCATAAAATATCTGTAAGAGACAGGCAAAACACACACATACACACACACCCAGGGAGAGAGCAGTGGTGAAGAAAAACAGGAAAAAAGACCCTTTTCTTCTAGAAGATATTGTCATGCTGGCATCAGCTAATCTGGACAGTCTACAAAGAGCCAAGTGGAAAAACTGTCTCCCAGTATAATTATATAAGCTCTGTACTCTGCTGCTGTAAGGAGAAAAAAAAAAAGCATGGTGGACTTTTTTATTTTTTTGTCAGAAATTGCATCACTTTAACTGTCTTTACTTCTCCATCCAGCCACTTAGACCATGGATGACATTTGTGGACATTGAATACAATTTCAACCTGTTCCGGCATTAGTCAGAAGCTAGATCGGAATAATTTGTTTGACGTTTTACTCCAGGACTCTTGTCAAGTACAATGTTTTTCCCACAAATTGATTTCATCTCAGAACATTTGCTTTTAACTATTCATGCTGTGCTGTTGAGATGTAGGTTACTGACAAAGCACTGGACCAAATTATTCACTCTAGATTCTGCTGGAGGCAGAATCCTTGCTTTCTTACTTTAATTTTTAAAGCTTCCATGCAGGCTTTTCAAAAATATCAATCATAATCACTGTAGTTTATCACACACACACAGTACTTCATATTCAGGTTTTCTATTGTCTTTGGTATTTTCTTTTAATTATAAATTGTTATTTAATCAAAAAATCCAACCCACCAATATAAAGCTTCCATGTGAAAAACTCTGGTGGCATAAGGGTCAGATCAGACTGTTCCTTTTTTTAATAAAAAAAAAAAATCTAATTCATCTTTCAAAAATATTTACTCGTATTCTGTACACTGTAAAAAAAAATCCATAAAATTTACAATAAAATACCAGCAGCAGTGGTTGCCAGAATATTACCATATTTATGTGGTAAAATATTGGCAACCACAGCTGCTGGTATCTTGTCGTACATTAGAGATGTTGTTTTACAGTGTACAGTTGCAACCAAATATTTGAGCTATATGTAAGAACATTGTGTGCAGATATGCATTAAACCAATCAGAAAAATTTAAAGCGGACTTTAAATAAATGCTAATGTTTTGAGTATTTTTATCATTCCTGTTTAGTTCACCTAAACATTCCTTAGCAGTCTCTAACATGGTTTGTTTTGTCAGCAGACCCAAACTGTATGATTGAAACTCTTAAAGCTTCACAATCTGTGTTGAAATCCTTCAAAAAAACTATTATGAGTCTGAGAAAAAAGTTAAAACCAATCATCGCCATTGATAAGTTCAATTCTTCTACCTCTTTGTCGTCATCGGCCCAAACACACACAAAGAAAAATGTGCGATTTGTTTTACTCAATGCATTTTTTTTTGTTTTTGTTTACTGCGCTGGAGAGTATTTTTAACCCATTAGAATATGATGTAATATATTTCTCCACCAGTTACAGTTTAGCAGGTGCCTCAGGTTCAAATGGGTTAAAAAAAGGCTCTTAATACACTTTTGGGCCTCATCTTGTCCCCGTGAACATAATGACTGCTTGTTTCTTGCCTTGCATTAAGTCCTCAAACACATTTGCATGTGTGTTATCCTGGTACAGACCTACTAGGGAGCCCATATGAAGGAAAACATTGAGGTGTTTATAGGATTCAGCTGTTCCCAATAAACTCTCCTTGTTAACATCCAGTCGGACACATTAAAGCAGGTGTAATAAAGCGACAAAATGGCCTTTCTCTCAGAGCACTTCTTCATAAACTGTAGCAGCAGATGTTGAATTATTTGGATAATTTATGTATTGTTTGCTTAAAGTTTAGCAGCATTAGAGGAGATTACTTAGATCTCCTTGCCAGACATGAAGAGACAGTGAGTGAATAAAACATTGCTGTCTGTACTGTCTGATTTTGCATGATGGTGAAACTGTTGAATGAACATGCTGAACAAAACGTGCTACATGGACCCGAAGCCTAAAAATTTAACCCGCTGGACTAAAATGTTGGTCTGCGGTGCATGTTGTTTATACAGTGTAGTTGCTTTCTTTTATGAGCTTAAAATAAACTAATGAAAACAATATATTTATTTACTTATCTGAATGATGATGTGCGGATCACATCAGCTTTTATCAGACAAATACAGCATTCTTCCCTCTTAAATTATTTCATGTTTTGTCGCATTACAACCAACTTCAAAGAGCTTTATTTCAAATTTAAATAGTATTATGGATCGGAGTGAGAAGGCTACATAGCTTTTAATTTCTTTTAAAAAATACAATCGGGTCAGTAGAAATTTGCAAAACCTTGCACTGTCACATTTTGCTTCAATTACACGTTCAAATCTCTGCCATCAGATTGGATGCAAATCATACATTTTAGAAGTTTTGTCATGGATCTAAGCTGAATTTAGGTCTTGACTGTGACTGAGAATGTGTTTTGATCTAAACATCTTCATCTTGCAGCTGTTGGTCGGTGTCCTGCTGGAAGGTGACTCCATAACAGACCAGCTGAAGAAGAGCATCGTTAAAGCATGATGCTGCTACCACCATGAAGGGATGATGTTCAGTTTTAGCTTTCCACCACACCTAGCATAGCTGCCAAACATTTACTGTGTCCTCTACTTAAAAGTCAAAATTTAAACAGGACTTCTTACAGCTTTGCCTCAACATTGTTTTTTCCTGCCACTCATATAAAAGGCCGGACTGGGGCTACGGTCGAAGCTGCAGATCTCTAGAGCTCAGGATTGCTCTTAATGTTGAGCCTGTAAGTTTAGGTGGAAGTGAATGTCTTCAGATCCGTAGACTTTCACTTTTACCACACTTTTTAACATGATGGACGGAGCAGTGCTCTATGAAATATTATTTTATATTAGAAATATCAAATATTTCCAATATTTTATATGAGAAATTAATATCTAAAGTATTACGAACACAATGTTTTGACGGTATTTTTTTACTAGCACATTATTCCTATTGAGGTGACTTTTGATTGCAGTTGGTTACACTTGGTTTTATTAAGGCACCTTTAGTTGAAGGGGACAGCATACTTGGCATGGCACACTTTTTGAGAACAGTTGCATCTTTCAAATTCACAATTAAAAACCACTGTGTGTTGGTCAATCACATAGAATCCTGTTTCTTCTCCTTTTTTTATTTTTCACCAGATAAAATATCAATAAAACCCTTTGAAGTTTGAAGCTTATGACATAATATCAAAAAGGGCAAATGACCACACATTAAAAGCCAAAGCAACCAGAATAAATTGACTCAAAGAGGACGGTCAGCTTCTACATTTATTAGAAGCTGTAAAACACGAAGAGGCTTTTCTAACAGCTGATTATAAAGTAATCTGAAAACTACACTTACATTTATGTTCATTAGGATTCTATAACCTTGACCTGGACATATTAGAAGTGTTATGTTTTTTTCCCTCCCTTTAAATATGGACATATTAAAATCACATTCCACGTTATCAACTTCAACAGCTTTAATCGTGGCTGATTGTGGCATTTAAATCTTTTGGAGGACAGAGAACATTGAGATGTCATGTCATGTAATAACAATGTGCTTCAAATTGGTGTCTCAATGAGTTTATAGCCTCTAGTTTATGACAGAATGTCACAAAAAGTAAAATAAATTACCAATGGACACTCTTCGAACCATTAACTGTTCCTCCCAAAACATTTCAGTCAAAACAAGTCAGTCTATGGTTCCATAATTGTATTAAATCATCTGTACAACTGAGAAGACAGACTAAATGAATGAACAACCCACCTGTGTTGGGGATTGTTAATCTCCCACCCAGGAAGTTGAAAGTCCCATAGGAGGTGTTGGCCACGTCGCGGGGGAGAGTTTTAAAGTAGGTCTGAGTGGACAGCCTGCTCACAAACTCTGTGGTGTCCGAGTTTAGCTTCCCGTTGTGGAGCGTGTGCGATCCGTTGGGAAGCGGGTCCAGCAGAGGCCCGTTGGTCATGGAGAACTTCCCAGCGGTCTCATGGCGAGAGCGCAGTGTGCCCTGGTAGCTGGTGGTGGTGGTCGTCAGATCAGGCTGGATGGTGAGCAAATGGGAGTTCTCTGTTCGAATAATGAAAACAGAGAGAGGAAAGGAGAAAGGGAGATATGTGAATCTCAATGAGCAGCGGGGGGAGGGGAGGCGGGGAGAGTGGAGGGATTCAACATCACACAGACAGACCTCACACTCTAAAGCTGTTTGCATCACGCACAGAAAAACTGAAACAAACACTGAAAGAGACACATGGTTCAGAAAACAGAGGATTCACACACACACACTCACGCAAATGCTCTACAACACATAAACACAAATTCCACCCAAAGCCACTCAATTTCCACCCCCCCACCCTCTCCTGCTCTATCACTGCCTGTCTTTTTAGCAGCCTCACAATCAATCCCAAACAGAACTCAGATGCAGCTTAGCATCCAGAATGCATAAAGGCTTTTTATTTTCACGGTGAATCACAGCCACTGCAACCCAGCTCCCCCGTCTCCATCCGCCTCAGACAGTTGTATTTCTATTACTCGCTGTTAAACCTCAGAGGCTCCACACAGGCAGTAAACAGAGTGGGTACGTTTCCTGACAATGAGGTGGTGGCGAAACATAATGTGCCAAGCAGGCAAATAAAGAGCTCATGAACCGCACACACACACACACACAGACACACACAAACATAACTCTTCCTTGGACCACAGACCCACTTTTAAGTGCACTCACACCACCTCCACGCCCACAGTTCCCAACAGGTTCAGAGCGACATGTGGACGAATGCTTCATGGTCACAGTGGGAAGATGGACAGACGAGGGTAAAACAAAAGTGTCCTACTGCTGTGGGGAGGCCTTCGTGGCCGTGGCGCCCACACACCTGGCTTGCTGGGCTTAATGCCCATAGGCTGGAAGCCAGTGGTGAGTATGGAGGAGTCCGCCACGTCAGCGTCCAGGCCCTCCTTCTTGCGGCGGTAGACCAGGACGACCACGATCAGCAGCAGGGTCAGACAGAGGGCCACGGCCACCATGCCCACGTACAGCGCCACGTCCTCGGCGCCGCTCACGGCTGCAAGCAGAGAGATTATTAATCGAGAAACGTCTTGTTGTTTAGTTCAATGGGAAAAGTTTTCCTGAGGATTTCTTTAGCTACGTGAGGTCAGTGTCGCATTTAGTGTGGTGGTACTTTATCTTGCGTGGTGGTTTCTTAATCTAGAAAACTTTAATCTGATATTAGATAACCAAAGATTTATGAAGTCTGGATTGCCTGAGAGTTTGTGTTGTTGAGTTTTCTGTTTGAATTTTGTGCACCATAAATACAAAACGCACAAATAAGTAAGTACAAAGCTGTAAAAACCTAGAAGAGCCATTTTTCTGTACTCCTTGTTGTCAGAGCTGTGGCCTGCTCATGTCTCCTTATGTAAGTGAAATCTGCAAGCATTCCTACAACTCTCCTAAGGTCCTATTAAAGCATATTAATTATGACCTACAGTAACAATGTGTCTCTTTGTTTTTCAAATCATTTGAAGATTCCCTGCTGTACTTTGGATTATCGTCCTGTTGTATGGCTCAGGTAAGCCAAGCCCCTAAAGTCTTTGTGACAGATGGCTTCACATCTGACTCCTAAACTGCAGAGGTAAACAGATATGTTGCCGTTTCATTGAAAAGATTCCTATGTCATGAAGGTGGAAGACAAGGCAAGTGCTACGAAAGAAAAAGTTTGAAATCTGGCTTTGTCTAATCAAAGTATCTTAACCGAGTCCTTTAGTTTGTTTCAATGTGTAAAATTATGATTTCTTTTTATTTAATATGCTAAAAGAAGCAACATCTTGAGAGTTTGTTGCGTGGTAACCAATAAATGCTTCATGGTTATAAAATGTCACATGTGATGATTCTATGTAATGTATGATTTCCACCTTTTGAGATTACTTTTGCACTTTTTCACAATGTTATTTCATTTAGATGCACTCTTATTTGGAAATATAATCACCGGGGTTGTGCGTCTCTGGTCTCTGGTTTGTGCCAAACAACTATCCCATAGCCAACAATGCGATTCACTTTGTAGAAAATAAAAGGTGTCTGAGTGACTCTTCTATATCCTTGGCTAATCTTAACATCTCAAATAACCACATCTGGAAAAACAAATATTATTCAATACTTTAATTTCTTCCTTCAAACTCATACAAACTTGAAAAAAATACCCTAATGATACTTGCCTACATATGACCCCATGTCTTATTTATGAATTATGAGTTCCTCAGGATAATTGCTGATGTCTTTCCCTGTTGGCATTACTCTAACACACATCTAATTGCTCCAGGAAAAACTGCTTTTATAAATGTCACGTGTTATCTGAAACACAGAACTTGGCTCCTGCTAATATTCTCTAAGACCTACTTACTTAGTTTATATAAAGTATGACTTACTAAAGTTTAAAACTAAAAGTAAGTGCATTGACTTTCTCTATGTGACTGGATGTCTTAGGCCACCATGTTGCTCGTCTTTTCTTTCTCTTACGTTTTGTAACACTCGCATGTCAAATGTTAAGGGGAAGAAAAGCCAAGATATATGGTCTTTATTGACTGCTACTGACAGAATAAGAGCATCCTCCTCCTAAAAAGTTCAGGCCAGATTTTTTTTCTTTTGTTTTTCTTAACTATGTGTGTGTGCAGTTGAGTTTTTATGTTTTTTGCAGGAGAATGGGATTCGTTACAGCTGTCTCCCTGTGCTGCTAGAATTTGGTGGCGGAGGATTCTCCCAAGGCCTTTGTGGAGCACCATTGTGCCCAGAAGCCACTGGGGCGTAGTGCTGTCAAGCGAACACAGCCAAGGAGGGGACACAACGAGCGGTGCAGCATTGAGGGATGGGGAACAACAGAAAAGGTTAAAGTGCTGCAGGCTGCGCGTGTGCTGAGTTGACAACAAAAGGAGGAGGACAGGGTGGAAGAGAGGAGACAGGAACAAATGTAGCAGAAGGAAAATTACAATTAAAACGCAAATGGGAGGGCTGAGCAATGTGCCTTTGACTGACAGCTTGTAGGAAATTAGCATTTTTATCAATAACAAATCCAGAAATAAACCGGATTAGGACCCGATTCATCATTTTTGTCATTAAAATTTGCAGGCATTCGTGATGATTTTGAACCAACGAGCAACAGCAAAGAGCTGCATTAACCTTTACAAACAACCGTTTGACATTTTAAAACGGTGTTAGTGAATCTGAGGCATGTGATAGAAAATTAAAATAGCAGTCAAATAAAAACAGGAGTCTCATATTTATTCATTTTTGTGTATTCCTTAGTCCGTCTCTCCTGCCTCTCGTGCTTCTAAGTCTCAATTTTCTTTGACAAAGCTTTCCCAAAATTTAAAAATGAAATGCTAGAATCTATTTCATGGGTGATTATCTCAGTGCAATCTGATACTTTAAGTAGAGGGATTATAAGCAGCTAACCTCTATGGCAGGTCCTCGTTCAGCCAGAGATCTCTTGACAAGTAATCAATCGTGAATGACTGGCTAAAGATAAACACAGGATTGTGCTTTTTTTTCTTCTTTGCTCTAAGCAGATATCCGCAGAACACACTTCTGGCTTGAAGCATCTTCTGGGACGCACTCCCATCCTCTCTGAGCTTCTCATATAGTCCATTTACCTATGTGCTCCTCTCTATCTCTGACTCGACTCCCCGTGTTTTTCCATAAGTTTCCTCAGGCTAGCACAGAGGTGCTTAACTCTGAGCAGCCTGGATGAACCCTCCGCTCTTCACAGTGAGCTCCAGAAGCAGGAAGGGGAGACGTGCTGAACCTCTCATTAAGTTTCTCAAATCCAATTGCTTTCGGCGAGTCAAAGGTCAGAAGAAGCCGTGATATTTGGACAGGTAGTTTTCCAGGCTGTTGAGGGATACTTGGTCTCACAAAAGACAAAACAACACCCATCAGATAGGAGAGCAGCCACCTGTTTTCTACTGATTTAGAGAAGTTTACCTTCCGAGGACACGCCAAAGACACCTGGTGGAGCCAGAAAGATTGGGTATCTCTGCACTTCCTCTTCCTCTTCAACCACACCGCTCTTGCATCCAAACAATAAAGTCAGTCTATCAGACTACCCCCTCCTCCCTTTCTCCCGCTCAGCCCACCTCTCTCATCTTCTGCCCAGACTGTAATCTCGGGTGGCTTATCAGAGCATCACTGAGTGAAGTTTTATCTGACCCACCAGGTGTCACAGCCAAACGATCCCAGTGCTCACTGCAGCTCCTCCTGGCCTGCACTCATTGATTCTCATGATGCTGGCCAATAATTGAAAGGACATCCATCACACTTTTAATTGACACAGCTAATCAGCTTTTATAATTGGATGGGTTCTACTTTAGTCCCTCTCCAAAGTGCCCTCTCTTTCCATGCACTCCATACCAATTTGCGCATCCTCCGCCTTCCCCTCTCTGTCATCCGTCACTGCATCCTCCACTTCTACTTAATTGCACAACTTTTGATTCTCTTTGTGTGTGACCTCTCATCATGATTGACACCTGCCTGTGGATAATCTGTAGATGTGATGAGTTTTTTTTTTTCTTGCAGAAATGACCGCAGGGCAATGTCTGTTTTGCTCTGTGAGCTTTCACTTCACTTCGTCAGACTTGCTCCAGGGCTGGCTGGTTAAAGATCAGTTTCTGAATTGAGATGGACCAGCATAACTCATCTCCTCTGAAGCCATGAATCTGGGTTCTGGTAACGTTTGGGTTCTTACTGTACTGACAGACGGAATAATGTTCCTGACTCTCATCCAGGTTCCTACTCGGTTTGAAAGGACATAATTACAGAAGTTTAATGTGAAACTTGCAAAAAACAGAAAACGATGGATGGATGGATGGATGGATGGATGGATGGATAGATGGATGGATGGGTGGATGGATGGATGGATGGATGGATGAATGAGTTAATAGATTAACAAATGAGTGGATGAGTGAATGGATGAATGAGTGAATGAGAATACCTCAACTATATCCTTCTATTTTCTTTTTTCGATCTTTTCTGAACCTTGAAAACTCTTGAATTCCAAACTTTCTCAGACTGCACAGGAAACCTGTCTCTACCTGCTCCTTTCTCTCAGCTGCATTGATAAATAAGAGCTTTAGAGCCTCCCCTGCTTCCTCCCCAGGGCATTTATCAGGAGACGAGTGAATATATTTCATCCCATGGCCAATCCTAGTCGCTTGCCTGAAGATGAATTACCCCCGACTTCTTAAGGTCAGGGAAATATGGCTACTAAAACTCTCAAAGTGAACGTGACCATTACTATCTCCACAATACAGTCGTCCCATCCCTCAGCGGGGTCCTGGTGAAATATAGTCCAAAATAAATGCTCAGCTATTTTTCACACAGCACCGTGACCCTGCTCTGGCAAACAAACTCATAAAGAAAAAAAATGGCAGCCAGTTTGCTGCCAAATTAGCCTCAAACCCAAAAGCAAACTAAAGAGAAACTAATACCTTCCACCATTTTTTGTGACACACCGGAATTGGACGCTGCTCAAAATCAAGTCCATAATCCTTATCACACATGTTAGGTGAAATAATTGTTGTATTTTGTTCTAATTTCCTCAGCCGGGAAAGAAGGGAACCATTGTTTTTCCTCTCTACCCTTTGCGTGCCCTCCAACACCTGTCTGCCATTTATGCTGTGGCTCCACGCCAGCACAATCGTCATTTCCATGCGCTGGTTTTGCATAAGCTACATCTTGGGCTTGACTTGTTTTCTTTATGAAAACGATCCCGCACGGCTCATATCTGTTTGTTTTCCAGCTGTAACTCGAATCCAGGGCCGAGGTTTAGTTTTCATGCACGTTGCCCAAACCAATATCCTCTTCTAAAGTGTCACTTTTAACATGACAAGGGAGATCAGGACCTCAGACAGAGGAGAGCTTTTGTTACACTGTGACGCTGATTTACTTGCTATTCTGAATCTACAGCAGGAGAAAAAGGCTGCCTTTTGTTTCAGGGGCAAGTTCTCCATCATTGCTAATAGCCTGGAGATACGGTTGAAGTTGGCAAGTTGCTGACGAGCCAAAACCATCTCGCTTCTGCACTTATTTTAATACTTCACACAGCAATTGTCTATGGATTCGCATCTGCTAGGAACAGATTGGGATGGGGGCATTCTTCAGAGGCCGGCGCTCTGCTCCACGCTGTCAGGATAAATACTCCGCGACTCCGTGTGCGACTGTGAGAGAAAGACGGGAACAATGACGGGCATCTTTGTGTATATTTCCTGCCTCTCTGAGGAGGAGCTGCTGACCTTTGATGATTGGCCGACTGAGCTGCCTGGGATCACTGCACCCTGCCAAACCCGCCCGCTGCTCGACAAAAGCAAGCACATGCCCGCAGCGCGCTATACATAATGCAGCGCCTCGCATACTGTAGATCTCAGCAGATATCCTCCTTCAGTCCATCTGATCACATCAATCAGTGCCCGACACCAGATTTCAGTTTATTAATTCATCGGTTCATGTCAGATGAATCCCCATTAAAGACTTGTGGTGTTTACTGTGAGGATCAGCCAAAGAGCACACTATTTATAGCTGCTTCTATTCGAGACGCCGCCCTCATTGTCTCCGGACGGAAGGCAACAATATGTTTCAGTGTTTGATATCTGTAGGGAATGATGGAGCTCTCTCTTCATGTCCATCTGGTCAGAGCTGGACCCTGTGGAGCCCCTTTCTAGGCAACTGCTGACTCTGGCCCTTTGCACTCTCCGGTTTTTAATCCTGACAGAATAAATGTGCCTTCTTATAATTCGCAGGGGATGTAAAATGAATACATAAAAGTTAAGTCGTGCTGGCTTTTGAGCTAGCCGAGTCCAACATGGAAGCTTTCTCACCCCGAGAAGTGTCCTGCCAAACTAGTAGGAGCCAGCCATGTGCGTTTTCACAGCCCATTTGGCTCGTGGTCATTTATTTGGCAGGTTGTGTTTTAATCAGTGGAGAGATGCTTCAATTCTCACCTCTATTAATAGGTCAGGGAGCAACAGAGAGCTGATCCACGAGGTAATACAGTGCATTATGCTAGCAGCAAGTGTCACTCCAGTGTTAATTAGAAATGATCACCTGAAAAGGTCACCCAGGTGGGGATGAGCTAACGGTGGGCCACAGATGAGCCTTATGTGTGAAAATGTACCTCAAGGGAAAAGCAGCATTTCCTTGCTGATGCCTGAGTGAGATGAACTCATCATTAATCGCTTGATGCCAGTGTCAAAAGAAAGGGTTAAATGTTTAATTTACGTAGTGAAAGGAGGAAGATTTCTCCTTGTTCTACAGTAGAAAAGCTTCATAAATAAGGAAAAATGTTTTCTTATTCTTCGTCTTAGCCTCCTTCAGGGTTGCTAGCTGCACATTTTCATGTCTAAATTCCAAACTTTTCGTGCAAAAGAAAGCCCACTTTGGGCAATTTTCACATACAGATACAAAAGTTCACTGTGAATATATCATGCATTTATCGAGGTCAGCCCATTAATATAGCAAAAGCACCAGGCGGAAAAAGAAAGCAAGGCAGGGGAAAAGATAGAAAATAAAAACAAAAGATGGAAAAAGAAACAATTTAAAGGATAGGAAGGAAAAGAGAAAAGGAAGGAAGGAAACAATGATGGAATAAAGGAAAGCGGGAAAGAAAGAAGGAAGGAAGGAACAAAGGAAGGGATGAAAGGAGGAAAGAGGGAAGGATGACAGGAAGGGAAATAGTTAAGAACAAGGAAGATGAAGACAGGGCAAGAAAGGAATGAAAAACAGAAAGGAAGGATAAAAACTAAGAAGGAAGAAAGAAAAAAGAAGAAAATGAACAATCAAGGATATTAAGACAAGTGGATTGGGATTAACATGAAAACACAAACATTTTTCCAAACTTTCGCAGGATCCCTCCTCCTTTTTGGAGCTGGTGGATGAGCCACCTGTTCTGTATAAATCACTGACTCTTGCTAACTTTAGTTATAAAATTCAATTATTCTTGAACTTGTTTTAAAATCCATACTTGCTCCTGAGATCACTTGATCCCGTTGCCAATGGTTACGAATAAATCTCAGACGTCATGTCTTGCACTGTAACAGCAGAGTCAAACGACGATAGTTTTTCAGTGTGTGGGTGGTTTCTGCACTCACTCTGTGGGCACTGCTCGTTGGTACAGTTCATAGACTGGAGGTCGAGCCCCTGGCAGTCCTTGCCCCCGGTGCCGGGCGAGGGCTGGGAGCACTCCCTGCTCCTCCACATCGAACAATCTGCCCCGCACGCCGACCACTTGCTCCACTCGCTCCAGCCTCCGTCCACTACGAGAACACACACATAAAAACACGGCTGAGGATAAACATGCACTCCGGTTTACGGGGAATAAAATGATTGACTGGAAAGCAAGGTGACAGAACTCGAACTCACAGTAAAGTTTATTTACAACGCGGCGGCGGATTCGTGTAATTTGAGAACACATAGATCAGAATGCTCCGTTTGCGTCGTGTGCAAAACCACTCTTGCAACCCCAGCATTGATATTTTACAGTCATGCAAATACGCTCGTGCATACTTTTCAAATCCACCAGAGGCGCAGGGGAAACCACTTCATGTAAAAACTGCGGAGGAGAGCCATGTTGTTTCTATTCTCCGGTCTTTGTTTATTTTTAACATGTAAAGCAGATGCAGCAGATAAACTCGGGTGGTGTGAATGTGCTGTGGCCTGGTCGGCAAACCAGATATGCACAGAGAAATAAACAACAACTGCTTTACAAACATAAATAGATATGCACACATACGGTGTTTCACAAAAGTATTCCCTCCCCATAACTTTTCAGCATTTTGTCAGATTACAACCACTAGCTTCAAGGTGTTTAATAAGGATTTTATGTGCTATTTCATCACAACCTATTACATTGTTGAAAAGCGGAAAGGAAAAAAGACACATCTGGACCAAAAGTTCAATCCTGCTCTCATCTGACAGCAGCGCCTTTCCCCCTCATGCTAAACTAAACCTTTTAGAGCTTTTTTTTTTAATGCAATTTTGCCGTAAAGATAATCTGGATTATTTAATCTCCTTTAGAGATGCCAGGAGCTTCTCAGTTTTAATGAAGAGCAATGATTTGGTAGGACTGCAGTTGTGTGATACTCTCTTTGGTTGACTTATGAATGCAATCATTTGCACTGAACGTGATTAGGGGTATCAGACTAAAACAGGGCTTACAATTGCATTTCACACTTCTATCATTTTCCCTTCAATTAAACAATTATGCACTACTTTGTGTTGGTCTATCACACTGAAATTCGATTAAATATAAGAAACAGTGGTCTTAACGTGACGAATGCTTCTGCTAGGCACTACAGTCTTAATCCAAGTTTCTTTAGTAAAGGAACATTTGTGGAAGAAACAAACCTGCTTTGGCTTGATTACTTAGTCAAACAAGACGTTACTGTAGCAACTGTGATGCTGCCTGGAGCGCAACTGGATGCAAAACACAATACGGGTGGTGTTATTATGAGCTGAGGAGAGAGTACATTACAGCTGCAGGCCAGTCACAACTTCAAACAGCCCATCATCAGCGCAGGCAAAATGAGACAAATGAAAATGGGCCGGTAATAGTTGTGTGCACGGCCGACTGTAAGAAATATCAGCCGGCCTTTTCTTCACACAGAGAAGGAGGCCATTTCACAAAGGAGGGGGTAATTTGGCATTGTGGCCAGTGGAGGTGGTGGTTGAGAGTGATATTGAGAGTGACACAGCGCTGGGCCGGGAGAAGGTTACCGTTCGGCTAATGGGAAAAAGAGCAGTAATGAGCTCTCATGGGGGGGAAAAAACACCTCTGTCTCGCTCTCTTTCCCAAATGCAAGGGTGAAGGGGACCCGATGACGTTCTCCTGCACACACACAGACACAGAAAGTTGAAGCACACCTCTGTGATAGTGGTGACCCCACCCCCAGCTGACCACAGGCTTGGAGAACCCTCGTGTTCATTAATCTTGGCAGTAAAGAGAACAAGGGGAACGATTCCCAGAAAACTGATCATTCCCCTGGCGGTTCACGAGTCTTTGGTTGATCAAACATAAGTGAGATGCAAAAATTTTTCAAATTTGTATAAATCTTAATTTGGAAAACCAGGTGAAAAGCAAATTAGGCTTGGTTTGTAAGTAAAAATACAGAATGAAAATATGATCTATACGTATGTATATTTTTTGTTTGTTTTTTTCCGAATGACTACAAGAAAAACTTTAGCACTGCCCTGCTTGCTTTGTGTGTGTGGCGGGATGCTGACACAGTCTGGATTCTTTTTTGCAGTCAGATCAATTTGGCAGCAAGAGCAGAACCAATCAGATAATTGTCCTTGTTTGGCATTGAGTGGACCCATCCGTGGGCCAGTGGGCTCATTGTCCAGGCTGGGAATGAAAATGATTGAATAGCAAATTACATCCTAATGAATATATTATGTTGCCCCTCAGTTTATCCACATGGCTGTGAAATAAAGAGATGAGATCAACATCTGCCCTGATGAGATGATGGAATTCTTCTTCTCCCTTCTCCAACACAAAGCAAAACTAATGACCATGCAAATGACATTTTCAAACAAGGAGAGCGACGTGGACGTAAAATGTGATCCTAGGCGATGCAGGACATGAGACGAGCACCAGCCACCCAAACCTGACGAGAGTCAAACGTAAAGACAAGGGATGCAGGGACGAGCCTCGACTCTGAATGCGTGCCGTGCGACTGAGCAAGAAAGCAAGCAGCGTACGAAAAGCATAAAGCGACAGTAAAGACGCAGCAATTACAGATATGAGAAAACCAACTAACAGATCTTTTCTTTTTAATTTGTCAAGCTCCATGAGAAAACTAATCCAAAGCCATGGTTTTCCAATTTAAATCCCCAGAAGGAGATTGTTACTTCCACAGCAAAAGGCACCTTAGCTGATTTTCAATCTCGCAGCGCCGCGGGTTTCAGGTCAGGCGGGTCTCTGAGGAGGTACAGTAATACAATAACCCAGTGGCACCTCCTCCCTTCACCCCCACACCATTTGGACACGTTGCCAAGTGTAGAAGCAAAAAAGAATCCGACCATTCTCCACAGGTCAGTGGGAGGGCTTGGTTGAGACTCCGCTGTTCAAAATGACAATGGCTGCTGACGGACGCAGCTCGAGATCACTGAACGCCTATGGTTTCTGTGTCCTTGAAGGAAACACGGGGAAGTGGACAAGTACCACTGAGACCAGCAGGTTGTCCCTCAGCTCCCACTGTCCTCTCAGCGCACATGTGTGCACACGTCCCACCGCTGATCCTAGGCATCAAAAGGCCGATTGAAAAAAAAGAAGGAATAAAGGCTTTTTTACTTCTGAAATTAAACCGAACTGATGGTTAATAGCAACATAATGTTAATGTGCAATCCCGACTACTTTAATATTATTTCTTTGCTGATCAAAAACACAAAAAGCTGAGCTCACTCTTTTGTGCTGCTTGAAGCAGAGATATAAACCAAAGTGAGACAGGGTGAGATATGAAGGAGGGTGGGCTCAAAACGAAAGGCACCAAATGATTAAAAATGATGCAAGTCTGTCACCAGATGGCCACCGTCTTTTTGCATCAAATTAATGTGCTCGGCTGTCACATTTATTACCCACCACCTTCATTTATTCTATGGATAAAACGTGCAATCTGCAGAACAATCTAGGATGATTTTTTACAAACGCGCGAGGACGCACTTCCAAAAGTACAATTAGACTTTTGCCTGCGGTGCAGAAACAAGACATATGGGGACATGTGTCTTGTGCAGGACTCGTGCTCGCGCACAGACGAAGACAGGAAGGCGGGCGTGAGCGAGCACACCAGCTCCGAGTCTATTTATTTTCCATCTTGCTGGAATTCTCCCGACTCCGCTGGCAAGCCAGAGGGATCGTTACCATTTTTAAATAATTCACTCAAGTTAGAAACCTCTTCAGGTTGTTTGGTGTTTGCTCTCATCTCAGGCGGCGGCTCAGTTCATTGTGTTCCCTTCCAAAAACTGGTGACTAACTGTTAGCTATTGGCTGCGGGGATGTGAGTCTTTGTTGGAAATGTTGGCATGATCTGACATTTTGCCACTACTGTTGGCTCTGACCGCAAGTCGGTGCAGGGGCACAGTCAATAAGAGGGTGAGGGATGGACTGCTGTATTATGTGGGATATTTCAGCGGGATATGCTGGGATGGAGACAAGAGAAGAGGAAAAAAAAAAAGGTGGAGAGGGAAGAGGGGAGGGGGGCACAAATGAGACGAGCTCTGGCATGGTTTGGCTACTTGCAGTCTCAAGTGTTGATCTGCTCTGCTCTCAGCCTCAGGCTTTAGCCTCAGCCTCCTCCACAGCTCCCCGCGTCTCTCCCAGCAAGGAGCCCATCTGATCCGCCACGCAGGCCCCCGCCAACTCTCATTAAACACTTTGGAGACTCAGACAAAAATACAGATGAGCCTCCATGGCTTCGCACGTTTCCAATGAGAGGTGGGAGCTCGCGTTTAGACACAAGAGTCATCGCGAACAGACGTGTGGAGAGTTTTGTTATTGATGGTGCCAGGCTGTGGAAGATGATCCATAATGTATGGGTGTAAAAATATGCCTGCGTGGCTGACCTGCTCAGAAGAAACCACGTTACTTTCAACCAGAGGTACACATGAAGACTTGGCTAAGCAGTAGGATTGTTTCTTTCTTTCTTGTTTATTTGCATAGGGACAAGAGTAAAGTAAAAACACAAACAGAACACCGTAAACATTTATAGCCTCAGCTAATTTGCGGTGCCAGTCTCTGCATGGGTTTTTATCGACGTAAAATAATTTAAAAGAATGGCTACAGTGAAACTGGGTCGGCCAGTGCGACCAAAAAAGAAAAGACAAGAAATATGTAGCACAAGCTGCTAAAATAAAACCAAACTAAAGTGTATTGTTAAAGTTTTTATATATTTATTAGATTTTGTTGCGTTACAGCTGAACATCCTAATGTATTTTATTGCTTTTTGTGGCAAACCAACACAACGTAACACAAAATTATGAAGAGATCAGAAAAGGAAACATAGTTTCCAAATGTTTTCATGAATATAAATCAAATAGATTTATTTTAAATATAAAAAATGTCCTCCATAATTTATGCCTAATCAACACATAGATGCAATCGCAGCAGCCCAGGACCCAATATTCTTTTCAAAACGCATTAAGCTTATGAAAAGAAGGTGTAAGGTGCAAGAATATGCTGTGATTTAAGCCTTCCCATTGTAGCTCTCTGAGTGCAGAGGGTCACTGTCCCTCTGGGAAGTGAGCGTCTAGCGCAGTCTCAAGTCTTTTGCAGCCTCCTACAAGAATTTACTAATAAGGTGACATCTGAAGTCAGTTGTTTACAATGGACTCTGAATACAAATGCGCACAGGAAAAAGAAGAACATAATTCTCCCTAGCCTTCACAAACATGCCCTACTTTGTGCTAGTTCATCACAGAAAATTCCAGCTTAATACACTAAGGTTTGTGGTTGCAGTGAGAGAGAATACATGAAGAAGCGCGAGGGGTGTGAACACTTTTGCGTGAAGTTAAGCACACCAGAGAGCTAATAATCAACAGCAAATTCCAAGTTTAGATAATTGATGAGGGCTTGAAACCAGACCAGCTTTAAATCATGTAATTTTTAACAACACAACTCAAAAACAAAGCAGCTGCGAAGGAAACTCCCCACACCCCGCCTCTCAAGGCTGGCATAAAAAAATAAAGAGCACTACTTCTGAATCCAAATGTCAGCAGCGTCTGAATAAATAACACGATGTCTATCTGCGGCGTTACAGCTCTCCGTGCGATCCGCTCTTCTCAAGTCTCTTCCAGAGATGGACTTAAATCACTATCTAGACCTGTGAAGGCTATACGCGCGGCGATAATTGAAGTTGTTCTGCAGTAAGTAGCGATGCTCTCTCTCTCTCTCTCTCTCTCTCTCTCACACACACCGCAAGAAGGCTGGACGGCTGCTTCTTGCTGAGTGCGACTCTTGCATATGCGAGTGTCTGGTCATGCGTTCAAGCTCATGATTCATCCGTTTGTAAATCATTTGGCTGATGAAACAAAAAGGGGTTTAATGTGGGAGATCTGATTCCGTTAATGCCTCTGCTTACACGAAGGCTTGGGAAATGGCAGCCCAGCATCCACAGCCGCTGGTGCTGCCGACTGTGGCCAGCTGCAGACAGCTGGGCCTGTCAGTGCCACTGATGCCACCGGCTCAGACGAATAAATGTGAGAATCGCAGCCAGAGACTGCGCTCTGTTGCCAAACACCGGGACTGACAGGTGTAAGTGGGGTCATGTTGCCCTAGCATCTCTCATCAACAAGGGGGAAAAAAATGACTTCTTTCTCTCCCAAAAGTCTCTGTAAAAACGTATTTGATGGACACAATGCAGTTTTTTTTTGTTTTTTTTGCCATAGCTCCCTTTTGGTGGGAATTACACTCTTTCTCCTTGAGGAGCAGGGGGAAGATGAAGGAGGAAGCGGTTTGGTCTAACAATAGCAGCTTGGACTGACATTAATCTCTTTAAGCTCATGGAGGTCAGTAGCCTGCTTTGCTGTGGAGGAATGTCAAGCATCCCTGGGCACCGCTCTAATTCTAATTCCATTACTAGTTTCTCCAGCTCTAATAATTCAGACTCTGTTCACATCCCGGCGCTGCGTCGTGCATTTGTGTTTCCTCCTCCCGCTGTATTCCAGTGGGCCATGTTACTTACACTCATCCTTGACATGTAGTGATGTCTTTACATGGGAGATGTGTAACAGAATGCCTTGATCGCTGAGGAAGATAGCCTCAGTTTTAGGCAGCAAGACGAAGCTCGTCCCACCCTTTATTCCCCCCCCACCTTGTCAAAGGTGTCGTATTTCCTTCTCTGATATTTACAGACCGTGGGAGATTTCTCCTGCGGTCAGCGTGGCCCCAGCTCCCTGTCAGAGCCAAACACCCGGCTCCATTCCCTGCCAGCGTCTCTCTCTCCTTTTCTTTCCGACGTTATATCTGATTCCACCTGTTTCTATCCCTGCTTCCACCTTCCTCCTTCATTTTCCTGTCCAGGTCTCTCCCCTGTCAGGGGTTTCTAATGCGAACCAGCAAATGAGGCAGCTTGACTTCCATCTCAGGCTCCCAGAGATCAATAAGTGTTGCTCACTATCAGCCACGACGCTCTCTGCCTCTCAGACGCTCTCACAGGGGAGACTGAACCAGCAAATGAAATTCCCCTTAACTCCTCTCACATAAACATGGCACGCATGCTCCCATAATTCAGATTTTTTTCTTTTTTACCACACATTTTAAGCAGCAGCTTGAACAGGAAACAACAACAACTGCTCTGGTGAGCGCGACACAAAGCCAAGGCTGTGTCTATGTGTATGGGGTGGGAGCTGAAATAAAAATTAAGCTTATTCACAACGCAGCTGATGATGCAAACAATGTGTGATAGTATTAAATCCCTTGCAGGATTGCTGTGCAAGCACTCTAATTGCAGAAGGCAACAAAAGCTAGGCATCTAAAATAAATAAATAAATAAAAATGCTACTTGGAGTTGGAGGTAGGGTGCGAAAGGGCAGGGAAAAGAATGAATTGATGACTTCTAGATGCAGAAAAATGAAAAAAAGAAAATGCAAATAAATGAAGCCACAAGAAGCCAATGCGACAGGACAAACAGGGCTGCCTGGGAGTTACCTGGACAGGTGGCCACGCAGGCACTTTTCTGGACGTTCTGCCCCTCACAGGATGTGCCTCCGTTCAGTGGCGTAGGATTGGTGCAGCTCCGGCTCCTCTTCTGCCAGCCACGCCCGCACACAGCGCTGCAGGACGACCAGGTGGTCCATGTGGACCAGCCACCGTTGACTGTCAGACCGGTGCCGAGAGGAGGAGGAGGAAGAGGAGGAGGAAGGTGGGGGGATGTTGGGGTTTGGGGGGCAGTAAGGGAGAGGGGAAGGTTGAATGGAAGGAGGGAGGAAGGGATGGATGGAGGAAGGAACAGAGCAGCCAGGTTTACCCGACATGCAGAAATAAAAAGAGGTGTGCTACATTTGAAAAATCGTGACTGCCTGTACACTGCTGGGCTCCACACAGAAAGGTGAACACATGGAGGAGCAGGAGAAGAGTTGGCTGCTTCCTGCATGTGTGCTGGAATTACAGCCAGACGCAGTGAAAACAAAATGACTCAACAGGAAGCAGAGTATAACCAAGCAACTTGCCAGACCAGACTAACACAGTTGCTGCAGCTGGGTGATGTTAAAATTAATATTATATTTGACCGTTGTCATAAAGTCATTATTTCTATGGTTTTTCACTTTGGAAAAATAAACGATTAGTGAAATATCACTTTAAATTCCAGTGTCCCCCAAAAACTTTGAATGTTTTTTTCTTTTTCCACATTTAGTCATGTCACATCCACAAACTTCAATGACTGGGAACAAGCATTAAACGTGTTAGATAATAAATCTAATGGTGTCAATGATCTCACATTCTCCAAAAACATAAACTAAGTTAGAATAACATGATTCTGTCTTGGTTTATAAAATACCTCATGACTCTGCTCCACCTATATTACAACAACAGATGGAAATTAGCCATTTGGCCTTAATCACCTGTATGTTCATTCATATGTATTGTTTTTTTTTTTAAATATGCTAGAAACTAAATTAAACTAAATGAGGAAGAAATGATACAACTTAAAGTTTGGAAAGTGTGTCATGTACGTGTATTTCAGTGATTCTTGAGAATAGGGACAAAACAGGTCCTATGGATGAAGCACAAAATTTGGATAAAATATACACAAAATATATTTTTTTCAAATATCTGACTAAACTAACCTGGGTCATGTGAGCACAACAATGTATATTTTCCAGGTATTTGCTGAATATTTTTTTATTTTAAACATTGTAGTCGGTGGATGATGCCTGTAAAAGCCTTTGTCCAGGAGCAGAACTCAATACATTATAATAGTTTAAAACAATTTAAAAAATACTAAAATTATATGTCATGACAATTAAGTATAAGTAGTCATATAAATAATTATAAAGGTATCAATAAATTGAATTAAAAATCTTTTTTATATATTTTCCAACTCCATTGAAATTTGTCCTTAGTTTTTGGAAACACCGTCAGAAATGAAAAGAATGCAAAAAAAAAAATCAGGCATTATTGAGGGGCACCAGAACTTCTGAGGACCCCATGACCACTTCCTTTCTCTTTCTTTGCTAAGAGGGCTAGTTAGCTCTGGTT